>JAZGTJ010018891.1:0-11185 GCA_036877575.1 Botia almorhae | reverse complement strand
AGTTTATTTACACGGTCATCTCTTTCTTTCTCTACCCCTCTCGCTTTCTCCCCTGCACTCTTTTCCCTCAAAACAGATGCAGCCATTGATTAATGGGTTGATGGTGGGTAAAAAGTCGAAAATGTCAGCGAGTATCTTCTCCAGCAGTGTCATTCTCCTCTACAACAGAACAATGCTCCTAACTGAGGAGCAGGGCCACGTGCCAAATATTCCTCACAATGGGAGGTCATGTGCCCACTCCCCTACTGCAAGTAGGCAGATATGTATACAGCTACATAAGGACACACTTAGAGGTTGGGGTAGTTGATGGGAGGGAGAATCCGTTTAGGGATTGAAAGGTTGGTATGGCTCAATGCGAGCTAATAATAGGGCATCACATGGGTACATCAAGTCATTTTAGACAAGTCCTTGCTGGCAGAGGTTAATCAAAGTGCTTAGAATTAAGACACAATTTTTGCAGCGCTGCCCTGGCTGTCTGCTAACACTTCCAGTCCAGAACAAGGCTTGGGGGCAATGCACATGTGACGGGAATGACATTGACAATCCGCGGCCTGATGCCCGCAAAACAACCTTCAAATTTCAATAGTATTGATCAGAGGGACCAACGAGTGCCTTCCATTCGCAAAGTCCACCCAGAGTAATTAAAGAATAGTCGGCGATCGCTCAAACAAAGCGCAGAGGCTAATGTGCCAACCCTGTTCCCGCCACTCAGTGTCACCCTCTACTGCCTCCCTAGAAGTGATTGGAAAGATGTTTAAATGTAGGAATTTGTCATTGTTTTCTGTGTTGAGCACTGAGGGTATGGGACAGGAATGTAAGCCAAGGCCATCGCCAGCAGGAAGATTCTAACGATCTTTTTTAATTGCACATCACATTAGTCTGCATGGCTTGAGAAAGAAGAGGCTATTGGACTTGGATGGGAGTGGGGCAAATAATTCGACAGATATTCTAATCAAAGTTGGAGACACCAAGAGATGCCACAGACAAAATGTGTTGAATTTATTTGTATAGCTATCAAATGCTGTACTTCCATGTTTTAATAAAATTAGAAGATACTGTATAAATAGTGCCTTTGAGGTTTCTCTGGTTGCAACACAAGTGGAATCCTTTGCAGAACCTTTAGAACCCATTGAAAGAACTGTTGGTGGATCGTCCAGTAACTGTTAGAAAAGAAAGGTTTTAAGGCTCCTGAAATGTATATTGAACTTCTGTTAGTACAGTAAGATACCTGAGGTGTCATCAAAAGGGCCTTAAGCTTTTCAGAAGTGAGGCAATTTGTTCCCCATGTATCATTTAATTTTTACAATATAGCTTCAATTATGTGTATGTGTGGGTGTGTATGTATGTGAGGTAGTATAAAGCTGTGCATGTGTGTGTGAGAACAGAAGCTTGAGCATTAGTGAGCAAATATGTGTCATTTGACCTTGGTCACTGCTAGAGAGGCCTAGTTTCTTGCCAAACTAATCAATAAGCCAAACAGGCAGAAGATGAGTATTTAGAGCATGGGAAGCTAAAGTCAAACACAGATAGGTTATCTACCCAACCCAGAGCACGCTCCTGTGTAAATATTTTGTGAACAAATTTTTCATGGTAACTTGCTTATGAATCGATGTCACTCTCTTCCTCTTTATCCCCAAGCACCCAAACCTCTTCTCTCTCTCTTTTCCCTCTCTTTCTCTCTGTCCCTCCCTCTCTCTTACGCTCTCTCATTCTCTTTTTCTTTTCTCCATCTCTCATCATCTAGTGAGTATATGGAAAGACTGCTGGAGCCACGTGGCTTAGTGACCGTGTATCACAATGTAACCACAGGTCAACAACTTGTCTCTAGGGATCAGTCAAACAGACAGAGGGAATTAGAGTCAGGGAGCAGGCATAAGCCTTTCATATTCATATGGAAAAAACAGGCGATCCAGGGATGGGGCTAATATGTCACCATTCAAATGCTTTAATTTGGGTGACAAGGTCTCTACTAACACTATTTACATGTACAAAGACAGTAAACAAATGACAAAATTGTAAAACTGTATCTAATTACACGTAATTTTGCATGTTGTCTACGATATGCCTATTAATATGCATGAACATATTCAGCTATGATCATATTGACTTTAGATTAAATTTACTGTTTTTGCAGAAGGTTTGCCAAAGTATATCAAAAACTGGAGCAGGATAGAAAGCAGTTAATAATACAAAAAAAAGCTAAATGTGCTTTGCTAATTTGCACCACATGACCTCATCATTCATCCATCAGAGGTTAAAATAGTGTTCTAAGAACCAGTTTTCCCCTGCTGGGTCTGGTTTTATGCCAGTGTTGTTTAAAAAGGCATGATGTTCACAGAAGTGCGAGCTGCTCAGAAAATCCTTCACAGAAAGAACAAAGCAACATTGTAAATACTAAACTTGTTTAGTAAAATGTTTCTGTATTTATACTACTTCCCAATACCATTATTGTAAACCCTTAGAAACAATCCAGTGGTCCTAATTAAACTTGGAACTTAATATTTTTAATGCTGAATTTTGTAATAATTGTTCAAGAATCATTGTTCCCTACAATGTGTTTGCCTTCATAAGTAGATACTATGTTATTATTATTTTTTAAATCATGTTAGCTAATTCAATTTACATAAATACAATTATAAATAAATACATAAATTTACAGATCTGATTTTCCTTACAACTAGTTAACTGTACTTAAATGGTTAAAATCTCTTTGAAAAGTCCACACTGGGTAAACTTGATGACACAAGCAGTTTCAACAGAGAAAGACACATTTGTTTAGTTCATCTTATTCGGGCCAAATAAGTAACATTAAATTTAATTTTTTAAGGTGATCGTTGTGCATGTTTTCTAAAATAACCAATTACAAATCTACCAGTTAAATGTAATACTGAAACCCAGATTAAATGAAAATAGAGACACTATTTAAACTGACTGAGTTTAGTGCCTAGTGCTGCACTGCCCTTGTAGTCAAATGACTTCACACTACAAGTCAATCTGATGAGTCTGTCCCTCTATTAATGTGTTTATTTTCCTAAAGTATGTCATTATGTCTTTAATTGTAAGTCACAGCTAAGATCATTGTTGATCGCAGACAGGCTTACAGGGTCATTTTGAAGACTACAGCAATTTCTCCTCTCAGCTCTCGCCTCAGGGGAAAATGTCTTCGCAGCAGCATTTTTTAAGAGGCCAAGAATGTTGTTGTTGAAAACAGCTCTTTTTTGTGCTTTAAAAACAAAATGTGACCTATTAATGTCTTGTTGGATTAAACAACCGTCCTTCTATCCTGGGAAAAGTCCTGTAGCTCTTTAGCAGAATGACTTTCGCAGTGCTTGGATGCTACCTTGTTTCTTTTTAATGTTAGTTTTTTCTTATTGTGTTTGCGTTTGTTTTATAATAGGAATAGTAATAGAAGAGTAAACTGGCGTTCACAAAAGATACAAGCTGTAATGAATGAATGTATCAAAAATGTCTCTCTCTTCCTCCCAGCCTCTCTCAGTAAGATTTGTGGCAGTAATGTATGTAATCCTCGGCAGGCAGCATCTCCTCTAACATATGGGCGTCTCCTGGTCCAAAAGACTGCTCTGTGGGTCAGGTGGGCATCTGCTCCTTAATATTCACACTGAGGAGGCTTCCATTGCCCACCGCAAGACAGGCAGTACAAACAGTCATCTTTACTGAGACCTGATTTAAGCAAAGAAATCGAAGCGATCTTTATTGCTTGGAATTAAAAGCAATGTAAAAGTAATGTAAAAGATATATATATATATATATGTATAAAAAATGAATGTTTTATTTTATAAGCTACTGACAACATTTCTCCCAAATTCCAAATAAACATATTGTCATTTGAAGCATTTATTTGCAGAAAACAAACTCTAGTCAAAACAACAAAAACTATGCAGTGTTTTCAGACCTCAAATAATGCAAAGAAAACATGTTCATACTAATGTTTTAACAACAAAATACAAATGTTTTAACTTATGAAGAGTTCCAGCAGGACAATGCTCCATGCCACACAGCCAGGTCAATCAAGGTTTGGATGAAGGATCACTAGATCAAGACCCTGTCATGGCCAGCTCAATCTCCAGACCTGAACCCCATTGAAAACCGCTGGAATGTGATCAAGAGGAAGATGGATGGTCACAAGCCATCAAACAAAGCCGAGCTGTTTGAATCTTTGCGCCAGGAGTGACATAAAGTCACCCAAAAGCAACGTGAAAGACTGGTGGAGAGCTTGCCAAGACGCATTGTGATTAAAAACCAGGGTTATTCCACCAAATACAGATTTTTGAACTCTTCATAACTTAAAAAATAGTGTTATGTTGTTTAAAAAATTTTATTAACTTGTTTGCATTATTTGAGGTCTGAAAACACTGCATAGGTTTTGTTGTTGAGTTCATTTTTTGCAAATAAATGCTCTAAATGACAACATGCTCATTTGTAATTTGGGAGAAATGTCAGTAGTTTATAGAAGTGTGTGTGTGTGTGTGTACTTTACCCTTTATTTATTTTACCTACCTACCTACCTACCTACCTACCTACCTATATATATATATATATACAGTATATAGGTGAAATAACCTTGGTTTATATATATATATATATATATATATACATACTTCATCTTATTTACTTAATTATCTTCCCGTCAAGGACAAGTTTCATAAATTAGAATACTTTTAACAACTAATAAGAACTGTATTTTTTCAAGTTTCAAGTTCCGTGCCAATAATCCAAGAAATTCCTGTGAACATTTATGAACTTGTGAGTTAAACCACACAGATCACATGGAATTCTGTGCTCTCTCTTTCTTTCTGTTTGTGCGTGTGTGCAGGGATCTGCATGTAAAAAAGCATGTTCTTATTTCGGAATGCAGATCTCTACATAAAACTGCTAATGATAGCTTTAAAGCATGCAACACTGGAGTGATGACAACTCACTGATAATCCAGCAAAACTTCATGAGAAAAACTTCAGGCAGAATCGGACTCAGACTTAAAATAGGTGAATCAAAAGATTTTTTTTTAAGTTAATTTATGTGGGTAACATTATGTGGGTAATTATGTGGGTAATATGATTTGTTTTTGTTTCAGAATTCTTTATTTGTTTAAAATGTGACAGAATTTATGGACTTGGCATACATGCTCTCTTCAGTCAATTATTAAATTATTTCACGCTAAACAGCAGTGACACATTTTCACAAGATAAGGGTGAACAGTTCTGATCTGTCTCTCACTTAATTAAGTTGTCTTGTAAGCATTTCAGTGTAATCCTACGGCAAGTGCTGCCAGTTTAATCAAGATGATGCCTGCCATATGTCTCAGCTTGTGTTTTGAGACTTCTTCCTCCGAGCTCCACAATCTCAGGAGCATTTTGCACACATCAGTACAGCAATTTTCTCATGCTCTCAGCTTTTCCTTTTGTCTTTTACTTGATATTGCTTTGGCTGTCTGTCGGTCTTTAGTTATGATGTATAAGGAAACACCAAGACACCTAAGGGTTCACAAGCTGCGTGTGGTCTGTTAAGATGGTCTGTTAAGAACATTTTTTTGTAAAATAGTTATTACCTTATTTTAAATTTTAAAGACCCCTCAGTCCAACTTTATGAGCTTATCTATGTGCTAGTTTTCTACCAAACATTGAAAAAAATCTTTTAGCAGATATATACATTTAAAATGTAACCTTTTCTGGGAAAGTGGAAAAACAATATTGATGACTCAACCTGCACTATTCAGATTTCTGTCCAATCAGATATCTTCTATCTTTATAGAATAACACTGTCCCTCCCCCTAATACCACTTGCAAATAAATAAGTAAAATCTGCCATGTAAAAAAGAAAAAGGCTGTGATGTAACAAAAATAGTTTAAAAATATTGGCTATGCAGACAACACCGTCACCTGTGTTTAAATCCTCTGTTGTTCTGAAAACTTTGAATAACCTTCTTGTGCATGTGTAGGCCAATTAAAAAAATAAAGCACATTGAATCCAGAAACAAATCCAGTGTGGACAGTCACAAAGGCTCGGGCTGTCAGTGTCGGCCTGACAGATACCATTTTGTAATTGATTGTTTTGGACTGTAGATCAGTGATAGGTGTATATTCAATGAAAATAAAATAAACATGTAATTGATTTTTAAAGATGCTTTTTATATACTCAATGTTTAAATGTACTCATCTGCCACAGTATTGTAATATCTTTAAAGTATTTTTTTAGGGGCTTGTCTTATCAAATATGAGAAAACATCATTTTTAAATTTACAAGGTGTCATTTGTTTTACTAGTACCCTACTGTTTAATGTACAGTAAACCTTGTATCTGACCTGCTTGTATCTGACAGTACAGTATGTGTGTGTGTGTGTTATCTTGCAGAGTCTGCTGATCTATGAAGGAGGTGTTCCGGGCTCTCTGCTCTCACACAGGATGACAGCTGGTGAGGAGCCGGGCCTCTCCAATGAGGAAACCAGCAACATGCAAGAGGTGAAAAAGTCTCTGTTTCCTCCTTTCTCCTCTTCCTCATCGGCCAGCTCATCTTTTGAGAAGGATTTTCTTTTCACCGCATCTTGTACAGAAGGTCAATGGCGGAGGATGTGCTGGTACAACAATGTCAAAGACATATTATTTTTTCTCTGTCCATCATCCTTACTGTTACTCTAAAAATTGTCACAAGGATAGTAAGTATTAGGACAGTCTTTTGATAAGTAAAAGAGTGCTTGTAAAGTTTGTGGCAATGTGTAGAAGGAAAAACATGACAAATAGATGCATGTGCATTATGCTAGCATCCTCTGGGTTTATCTTAACCCGCTTATTATAATCACCATGGAATTACATCCACTTAGAAATCATGCTGCATTCACGCAAACCCACCCTTGACGTTAGTCGTAGGTTTTTTTTATTGTGCTTCCATTCGTAATGTTTTCTTTTTGTAATTTCCCTTTTGTGGGATAAGCATTTCACATTTCAGACCGCAACCAAATGAATTAACACAAATTAAGGCGAAGCGTTTGAGTCTTCCTCTGTGTGCAAGTGCTGAAGGCAGATAGACACTTATCGTAAGCTCTTTACATTGCTGTATTAATTCCAGCCATTGAGGAGGGAAAATGATTCGAAGGCATTCTTGTCTACAGTAGACAAACTTAAC
The DNA here is from genome assembly GCA_036877575.1 of Botia almorhae. Lineage (NCBI taxonomy): Eukaryota > Metazoa > Chordata > Actinopteri > Cypriniformes > Botiidae > Botia > Botia almorhae. The sequence continues at coordinate 4,048 of JAZGTJ010018891.1, read as the reverse complement.
ACGGAGAACCACATTGAATGAAAGCCAGTTGCGCCGAGGCAGCTGTAGTAACATGATTTGCCAAATATCGTCCAACTCGTTTTTCTAGGGATCCCATTGTGAGCCACGTTTGTAAAAAAAATTGCTTTCTTTTCTAAACTAAAAAGAGAAAGCAGAAGGGAAAGGGCCGAGTTGCCGATCTCTCGGCAGGGGCAGAGAGAGAGGGGACACGTCTCTACGGGCTCCATTGGCTCTGGCTGAAGGTGGAGGGGATGTCACACGCGAACATTGTGTCATGTAAACGTCTCCTCACTAATTAATTTCTCTCTGGGTTGTCGTGTGAAATAGCCCTGGTGTGATTCGGCCCTGTGCGCTTGTGCTTATTGTCAGTACAACAACAGGGGAAAAAAGCCGATGTTGTTTTAAAGAGAATACCACGATGTCCTTCTTTGTAAATAACTCGCTTTTTTATGTCCCCCTCTCTCTCTCCCCTTCCCCCTGTCTGTTCTCATAAAACTCAAAGGTTGTTGACACACTTAAGACAGAAGCTCACTTTTCTTGTGTTGGCAAACATGACCACCTGCCAAGTCGTATTCAATAGGGCGACCTTAACCACAAACGATAATGCATGCAATATAGAAACAATAGATGAAGAAAAAATATGACAAAGGAGCTTTCTGTGCAAACCCTGTTTTTCTTTACAACCACCTCACTGGAAGACAGAGGATAGTCCATTAGGGACACGTTGATAAGACAATATTTACTCAGGAGGAACAAGTTCAAAGAGACTGTGCTTTTTAACCCTGTTCCTGAAGCTCAGGATATTGTGACAGGCAGGTGTTTTTGCGGGTTGGACTGTGGTCATTTCAAAAGACCTTTTTAGTTTAGAAAATAGTGGCATTAGTGACTCTGTGTCTGCTGCCATCGTTTTCCTCACTGTTTCTGCAAGATCTAAAGTTTTCTTTATCCGATTTTATTTGCATATTTGTTTTTATTTATTAAGCCTGCTTAGGACTGCTTAGATGTTAATGTGATCTATCATATTGTATTTTCTGTACACGGCTTTGTCTTAAACAAATAACATTGTCTAACAAAGACAACATTGAGGGTGTGGCTTTGACTGGTTTAAATGAATAGTTCTCCCAAAAATAAAAAATAAAAATTATGCTGTTATTTACACACCTTATGTTATTACAAACCCTTATACTGCTATTTCTTCTGTTTTTTTTCTGTGTACCACAAAGCAATGTCTACACAATCACAGTTTATGGTTTTACATGTTCCTGTAAAGACACGCAATAGCAAGGTGAAATAACAGACTGACTTGTTGTTGATTATGGTGTCATTCTTAGATAATCTACATCTCCACCATAAGTGGCATCCAACCCCCATTTGTCCATTTAAAAATGGTGCATCATATGACGGAGGGGAAGATTATCAGCGTGTAGCAACTAAAATGTGTCTTCAGTTACAAGGACTACTTAATTGTGTTTCATGGTGTCTCTTTTGGGGCTTGACAAATGTGGCCAATATGAACTGTCTCTGTATGGAAACGTTGATTTGTAAAAGACACTTCAAAAATGGCATTTAGTAAAACTGATTTAAAACAACACAAGGGTGAATAATGACATTTCCATATTGAGCTATTCCTTCTGTTTAAAAATAGTTGAAAGTAATGTGTCAAGTCCAGCTTTTTTTCATCCAAACCAGATATCCCACCAGAAATGAACCATATCACAAATGTACAGCCCATAATGGTAATGATCATCTGTCATCCTCCAGCATGGCGATTCTCATCTGAGAGTTGTACATGTGCATGTGTCTTTATGGTGTGGTAATACACTAAAAGCTCCAAGGGCACGGCATCCCTGTGCAGATGTGCTCTTTCTTCCTCATTACCCATCAGTGCTCCAGCGGAGCCCTGATTCGGCCGGCCACAGCAGGCACGATATCACCCATCCTCCTCCTCCGCTGTGTGTGTGTATGTGTGTGTCTTATCCATGTTTGTCCCTGGAACCCTTCCAAAAGTGGCTCTGCCACCCTGCTAGCCAAATAAGCAGAAGAAAGTTCAGTGTTTTTCTGCCTCAGCAAACTCGACCTTTGCTTTTTCTTGTGCAAGCGAGCAGGCAGGTGACTGCTGCCCAAGTCGTTCACCTCCTCCAGTCCGCCCGCTACTGCCACCCATATTTACCTTCCTCGTTGTGGCTGCTCTTGCCTCTGGACTTTACTGCCTGTCTCCCTGCCAAAGCCAACGGTGCTGCCAGCGTCCCTTCTCCCAGAATCAAAAAGCAGCTAAAGAGGTTAATGCACTCAAGTAAGGATGAACAACCAGCTGTTAACATTCTCATATTTAATACCTAACTCATCCAGAAGACATCAGCTATAGAGATGGAAGGGAGAGAGTCTGGAGCTTATGCTGGTCACATCTGCTTTGTACATTTGGGTTTGGAAGAGTATCTTAAACACTTGAGAATGACAATACCCTCAGATCAGCTGGACTTAAGCAGAGATAAAAGCAGATAATGGAGGGTCAATGCAGGATGACGGGTCAGGAGAGCATAACTGTTCTTTTTAAATTTGGCTGCTTCTTTTGTATAATGACGATAATAATACGACAAACAGCTCAGCAAAAACAAAATCCGCCTTTAAAATGTCATCAGGTCTTTAATGAAACTAAAGTTCACTGTTACCATGGTAAATCCCACGTCCTGTGTTTATGTCAAAATCATTCTGCAATACACAAGTGATACATCGGTCCAGGTCAGATCTCCAAGCTGAGACGTAGCTGGAACAGAGCTGTTTTTCTGGTGGAGCAGAGGTGGAAAACAGTTCTTGAATGCAGCTGCGTGCCACTGCGACACCTGCCCTTGACCCCCCTCCAACCTGAATGGAAAAAAGGAGGTTCTTTTTCCAACTTTCATGTGATTCCAAACAGGAAATTTTAGGAAGGAGGTAAGAGGGGTGGAAAATAGTTGGCATGTAATTTTATTAAGGTTTTATTCTTTTTTTTGTTAAGAGGTTTTTGACCTCATGATGTTAGAATCAGGTGTAAATATTTCACCCTTGACTAGACAATTGTTGACTATTTGGATCTTTAATTATGGAGAAAAAATAAATAATTTATACATGATTAAAAAATTAGGCCTGATTAATTGATTAAAACATTTTGATTTTGAACACAAATGAATGAATCAGATACTTATCACAATTAATCTCATTTGCTATATCAATATTTACTGAGAATATCCCCTAAATAAAAAAGTCATTATTGTGGAGGACAAGTAAAGCATTTTAAGAAATGTTACTGAAAATGGCTCTTGGAATCAATTTAATGTTTTAGTTCTATAAGCCTATCACTGGCCTACAGTCCAACAGAGGTTGCAATCGAGGTATGTGTTAGTCCGTACACTGACACATTTTTGCAATTAGTCTATTTTCAAATTGTTAACTTTGACTGTTGCAGTCCATCTTGTAGAAACTTAATTTTTAATTTTTAAACAAGAACTAAAGTCTTGCATGACTGTTGGAGCAAGAATTGTATCCTTTGCCCTTATCATTGAAAGAATAGCTTTAAAGATCACATGTTTGTCATGATTCAGGCAGTGAATAGACATGACAGCTGAGGCTGGAAGGAGAAAAGCACACACAGATGCAGCCAGCACCATGCCTTCAGCCCATGATCATCAGCTGTTTAACAAATCTGTGATCCTGAAGGGAGTCCTGTCGATTTAACATGCTGCATTTAAAGGAACAATTGGCCACTTTTCGTCAAGACAACCGAGTTTTTGTATTGTACTGCTCTATTCCAAAACCTAGTGAGCTTCCTATGGAGGCAGCATTTTAAGGCATCCTATGCTTTAAAGTCTGTTCCAAAAAATGCAAGATACTTCATTTTAGCCATATTCACAGGCAGCATCACCTTGTATTCTATATTTGTGAAGCAGGCTATCCCAGAATGCATAGCGACAGCTTAGTAGAGGAGAAAAGCATCCAAGTTGGACAGGGCAGGGACTTGATTATAAACAGTTTTATTAAATATTTAAAAATAGTTAGTTTAGCAACATGCTAG
>JAZGTJ010018890.1:0-11185 GCA_036877575.1 Botia almorhae | reverse complement strand
TTATGAACGAACAGACCCGAAATGAGCAGGAATAACAATGCTATTTTACAAAATCTGAAGAGACGCTGAGCCTCGCGTTGTGCACGCGCCGCCATCTTGGTCTAAATAAGAGTCCCCTTGTGGGGAAGTTTGTGTTCTGTTTAAATTTAAATTAAGTTTTTTTTGTGTAAATCGCTGTCTGCAATTGGGTTCTTCCCCGTGCAAACAGCGGGAGAGGGTAACGAAATTTAATTGTGACATCGTATAGGCCTCTGTAGTCAATACAAGGTCGGAGACCTCCGTCCTTCTTTTTGACAAAAAAGAAACCTGCCGATGCGGGAGAGTTAGAAGGTCGAATAAAGCCCCTGCTCAACTCTTCCTCTATATAAGATTTCATGGCCTCGGACTCAGGCTGAGAGAGTGGGAATATTCTACCCTTAGGGGGTGTAGTTCCCAGAATTAAATCGATAGGGCAATCAGTGTTTCTGTGAGGAGGCAATTGTGAAGCTTTCTGTTCGCTACATGCCTCTATTAGATCGGCGTATTCGAGCAGCAGAGCAGATTGAGACATTGTAGATTCAATTACCGCAAGCAGGAGGTTCTCTGTGCGAATAACCTCCACAAGACACTGATCATGACAAGTACCTCCCTACTGGGTTATCTGACCTTCACTCCAGGAAATTGTGGGATTATGTGAACGTAGCCAAGGAAGACCGAGAATAATGGCATGGTAGGGAGACGGGATTACATAAACTTGAATAGTTTCTGAATGGAGGGCACAGACTCGGAGTTGGACATCCCGGGTTTGGTGCTGAATCCTCCCTAACCCCAATGGTCTTCCGTCTATCCGATGAAAGGATAAAATGACGCTACTGTTAATACCGTTAGTAAACCTACCGTTATATACATGCCTACTTTTAGCTTTTAATAATCTCAACAAAACAAGTTTTTTGAGGAGTTTTTCTTAAGTTATCTTTAAAAAATACAGTAATACATGGCCTTCAGATAAATATTAAATAACAGCACAGTTTAAATAGTAATAGTTTTTAATTTCACATTTTTATGAGACGTTTCTGCTCAGATGCCCAATGGGTCTGACCACTAAACTCTGCCCAAAAAGTATAAAAATTAGAAGGAACCTTGCTTCAAAGCAGTATTTACATCTCACTTTACCATGGTACTACTTCCAAGCTGCTGCATTATACATGGCGTGAATGCTCCATTATTGGAGTTTTTGTACTGGAGTGTCTGGGTTCAGGTCTATTCTATGTGTGAAAACACCCAGTTCACCTTCAGCATGTTAAACTGAGGTGAGGCATTGTGTTCCCTTAATTTATAGGTTGGTGCATAACTTGGATTCCAGCACTTTTGGAGAGCATCGCCCGCTGTGAGCAGGAGTCAACATGCGATCAAAGCTGAGCTATGGCTAAATTGCAGACAGACAAGAGAAATTATGACATTATTCTGTATTTCCAGTCAGTCCACTGCAGCTCTGATTATAAGTGAAGATTTGATATACTGGAATATTTTCTAGTGGCTCCTTTGCTCCTCTGAAATTTACTTGAATTTTTCCCAGTCAGAGAAAAAGGGATAAAGGTCAAAACCGTAAACTTACAATAATTACTTAATTAGGACACTAAATTTTTTAACTGCACCTCATGACTTATTTAGTGTGGGCAGATGGTACAAGAGGCATTTTATAAACCCCAGGATGGAAAGTCTAAACAAAAAAGGTGTTGGATGGATTGGCCAAATGGATTGGCAACCATTTAAGCAAAAAACAAACAAACAGGACAATAATAATAACCATTAGATTGTAACCTGGGAAAAAGAGATTGTGTTTTAATGTTTTGGCAAAAAGCTGCTGTAGTAAATTTCTGATCTGTTCTTTGCCAAAAGCATATACTTTTTCATTCAAAACATGGAATGCATGGCAGCGTTTTATTTCTTTATGTTTTTATTAGCATTTAGTCAAACTAATGTTTTTAAAATATTAGCTGGAAATTTCATCCTTAGGTCTTTCAGCCATCACCTGTAGATAAAATTTCATCATAACCCACATTGAAATATCTGCTGTTTTTCACTGTCAGTGAAGATAAAGTGTAAAAAAAGTTTCCTACAGCGTATCCATCAGGGACCAGTCAGTGTAGCCTGAAAAGGGCAAAGAGTCACCATTCTTCTTAAAGAAAGAGTGTCAGATCTGAAGGAGGAGGATGGGGAGCAGTAGTGGAAATGTTCTCATCCCCATGAGACTTCTCTCAGACAACATTCATCTTAACTTCTAAATTAAAGAACGCATTGGTTTCTAGTTAAATGTTGTAAGGAGCATTACAGGATTTCATAATCATAGACCTCACCTACGATTACTTATGCAGCTCACATTCTGTGTAGCTTTCCTGTAGCTCAGTGGTTAGAGCATGGTGTTAACAATGCCAAGGTCATGGGTTCGATCCCAGGGATCCCAGGCATTCTCAATGTATAGTGATCGATGTGTAGTATAAAGCAATGTAAGTTGCTTTGGATAAAAGCGTCTGCCAAATGCCTAAATGTGTAGTGAAAGTAGATTATATAGTTTACATGTATTAAGCCTTTTAAAAAGATAATTAACCACATATTTTTAAAATCAAGTGGTCTGTGTGTTAAATTACTAATAGTTGTAATTAAATTACTAATGACCAGTTGGTGTTGTGAATGCTCATTGTAAATAATTTGATTTGGATAACATTTATTATCCAATTTATTATCCTCACCTACGATTACTTACGCAGCTCACATTCTGTGTAGTGAAAGTAGATTATATAGTTCACATGTATTAAGCCTTTTAAAAAGATAATTAACCACATATTTTTTTTAAATCAACTAGTCAGTGTGTTAAATTACTAATGGTTGTAATTAAATTACTAATGACCAGTTGGTGTTGTGAATGCCCATTGTAAATAATTTGATTTGGATAACATTTATTAAGTATATATGGATGTTACAAGTGTAATCTGCTGTAGATGTACACTCTAAACAAATACTTAGAACATAAATATACAAAATAACGTTTAACAGTTTATTGCACAAAACATCTCTGGTTACATATGTAACCCAGTTCCCTGAGATAGGGAATGAGACACTGCGTTAGGCTTGATGCCATGGGGAGGTGTGCCCGAGTCTGAACATGTGTAAAATCAGGCCTATAAATAGGCATGTGTGTAGCATTGTGCGCCACAAAGCCTTTAAACAGTGCCTGCAAAATACATCATCAGATTCAAGTCTGAAGGAAGACCGTGAAGGTCGAAGTGTGGCGAAACGATGCTGCATCTCGTTTCCTGTCTCAGGGAACCTGGTTACATATGTAGCCTGAGACATTCCCTTTCGAGTATTTTCGATGCTGCATCAGGCTTGACACCATGGGGAACAATAATACCCACTATGCCACAGTGAGGGAGTGTCTGCCCCAGATGCTGTAAAACATTGGCACAGCAACATCGGGAGCAGAGTTAGACTTGTCAACCCAGAAAGACCTGAGCGCCTGGAGTTGAATTCAAGTCTAAACTGTAAAATCTAATAAATGTGTGTGGAAAGGACCGGCCTGCCTCAGCACAAGCATCACTTAGGGATGCTTCCCTAGACAGAGCCTAAGGGTGTACTCACACTAGGCACGGTTGCCGTGAACCGGGCCCGAGTACGATTGTCCCCCCTACCCACTCCCCCTCTGGCCTGCACTCACATAGGGTTTCAGCATTCGTGCCGGAGCACGCTTACGTCACGCTTACGAGCACGCCTACCTTATTATGGTGCGATGGTTTCGGGATAAACAGGAAGAGCGGCGCTCTCGCTGAACGCAATGGAGTCCATCGTTCTGTTTACTTTGTGGATAATTTTGAGTCGTTTGGTCCGCGGTGGTCCACAGCCCTCTCACAGCCCGTTGTTAAACAGATCTTTTGCCTTTGTGGCATGAACATTTTCACCGAATCGTCGCAAAAAGGTGACGTCACGCGTCCTGTTCCGTGCTAACGGAACGCGCCCGGGCCCGGTTCGGAGCACTCACACTAGTCAAACGAACCGCGCTTTGGTGGTCAATTGCACTCGGGCACGGTTCGAATTGCCTAGTGTGAGTACACCCTTAGGCGATGCTACACCCCTGGTAGAATGGGCTCTAATGCCCAATGGTGACACAAGGTAACAGGTCTCGTAGGCCAGGGTAATAGCATCTGTGATCCAGTGAGATAAGCGCTGTTTTGTGACTGCATTACCTTAGTTGCCGCCACCAAAACAGACTAAGAGATCAGAGGTCTTACACCACTGGCCTGAGCGGTGGACATGGATCCTTAAAGCTCTAACTGGACATGCCGGAGAACAGAAGGCTTGAAGCACCACTGGGTGACAAGCCGCAGCAAGCACCTTGGGGATATAATCTGGTCTTGGGTGCAAAATGGCTCACAAATGACTAACAAAACCTAAGCAGACAGGGTCTCCTGATAGAGTCTGTAGATCTCCTACCCTTTTGGGCGATGTAAGAGCCAAGAGTAGAGCCACGTTAAGAGTTAGAAACTTATCCAAGGCTGACTCTAGGGGCTCAAATGGAGCCAAAGATAAACCCCTTTAAACAATTAAAAAAAGAAAACTAGACACCAGTGGGTGTCTCACAATACAGTCAACAGTCAATACAATTAATAGGTTTATGGCTTGCAGACATAGCAGGCACATAAACCTTGAGGGTGGTTGGGGCCAATCCTACAGATTGTGCTCTTAAAGAAACTCCAGCACTAAACCAACAGGATAGTGAACTGGGTCAACATGGTGTTGCCCACACGACAAAGAGCTGCACACATGATACAAAGAGCTGCAAGCCCTGGGATATACATTACTCTGATGGAGAGCAGCCTGGTCTCTGCCCAAAGAAGTATCTGCTGTCCCAGCCTTAACAGGGGGCATGAACGCAGCCCTTCTGGTAATTTAAGTAGATGAGGGCCCTGCCACTGACCACGGACTGGGCAGCCATCGAGAACCACACCCCAGCCCATGAGGGCATCCGTTGTAATAATCCTGCGACGGCATAAAGCTCCTAGAGTGGGACCCAAGGTAAGAAACCGGGATCTGAGCCACATAGAAAGGGTATGAAGCCCTCAGCGCCTAACCCTTACCATCCTTAGCGGATGGATTTTGAGATGAAACCCATCTCAAGAAAACGAACCTGAAACACTTCCTGTGTTCCTTCCTTGTGAAAGTATGCATCCTTCAGATCTATCGTGACAAACCAGTCCTCAGGCTGAATTTGGAACACAATCTGTTTAAGCATTAACATTTTAAATCTGTATCTCCTCAGAACCAGATTCAAGTGACACAGATCTAGAATTGGACACAGCCCCCAGTCTTTCTTTAGAACTATAAAACATTGTCAGGTGCCAATGCCATTATTTTGCAGGTGCCTTTTAAAGGCCTATAAATAGGCCTGATTTTACACGTGTTTAGACTGAAATGCGTTCTCCATAGCGTCAAGCCTGGCACAGCGTTGAGTGCCCTTGAAAGGGAACTGTAACCATAGTTATCATTGTTTTTAGCTGATTGTTCATTTCCAGTGTAAATATGATGCAAACAGTTACACTCTAAAGCATAGCATGCAGTCATCATGCCAAAACCCTGGGTTGCATCACTTAATATATTTTTTTAAAGCAATGCTCAGAGGATAAACTCACTTGACCTCACGAATCAGTAGAATACCATCCTAAATCCTTCAAACTTCCTAAATGTGAGGTTCAGCTTGCATTCAGATGTTGCTACTTGTCATTGTTACACTTAGATCTCTTTAAACGGAAGAAAGGGATGGTTCAGTCATCGACTCATCATCATATCCTATAATCCTATGTGTGTCACTTCAGAGCCCTGTGTCTTAGAGAAATTAGTCACTGATAACCTGTGTCACAGCTACTGATGGCCATGCGCTTAACCCTCTCTAGCATTTGTAAAAGATCTGCTGTTCAGGAAACACAGGGGAGATGGCCACTCTGTAAAGCAATCCAGACCTTTGCCTCTCCTCCAATCACCCCTATCATCACAGAGGAGTGTGTGACATTGATGAGTCACAGGCAGAGTGTGTGTGTGTGAGACTCAGGGAGCATGAGTTGTTGTTCGAAGGAGGCAGGACAGACAGGAGTTTTATTCAGATTGACGGTATTGACTAGAAGTATAACAGTATCAAATCAGTATCGATCAAACGATACGATGCATCGAAACCACATATAAAATGCTCTCCACATCTTCATTTTTGCCAAAGCACGTATTTTCATTTCCTCACTATACTGCCTACCTCTGTGTCAGTTTGTGATGCAACAAAGTGGTGGTAGCAGTGGAATAACAGACACAGATTTTGTGTCTGTTGTTAGACACAAATCATGGGTATTGAAATATTTTGTACTTGGGAAAATAGATGGGCAGACAAAGAAAACTCATGTAATTTGTAAATGTTGCCAGTGCCAGCTAAAATACCCTGTTTATATGACATTTGTAAGGGTATTTAAAAAGAAAACATGGAACTTAAGAAAACACCTCGGCTAATGAAATACAGTCACTGCACCTCAAATCATGTACCTGTTATTTATTTTTCTTTATTTAAAAATATAAACTAATGTGTATTTCTTGTTGTAAATGTCCCAAATGGGATACTGGATGTTAAATTTTTGAACATTGTTGCATTTACATTTTAATTATCTTCACAAAAACCGTGGAGTTGAAACTAGCTTTACTTCTCTAAGATTTTCTGTTCATTTTCTATTTTTTTAAATGCGTGCCTTTTCTTACGTTCAGCCAAATGAAAGCTGTCTGTTCAGGTGGGGGACAGATGGGGCAGATGTCAGAATAATCCATCACTTAACACACAACAGATGTGTTCATATGTTCCAGCACATAAGCAACTGGAGGCCTGCCAGTGGGGGTTGGCTGGGAGCATGTCTATTAAGTTCAATTTTATTTGTTTTAAAGCATCTGTATAAAATGAAATATAATGAAAAGACACAGAACACAGAAAACAAGAAAATTATGAAACATGTATAGCATACAATACAGAATAAAGAAAACATACAGGGTTCACATTCGCAGGAACTTTTGCAAGATAGAAAAAGTATCAAATGTTTGAATACTTTTATCCCATTTTGATTTGTTTCTCAAATCCATTTTCATTATGGCATGTTATGATGCTGAACATCTGAGGTGCATGAGACAAAATTTAAAGGAGGCATTACTGAATTTTACACATGAATAAATGTGTTGTATCCAAAATGGCTGATTTGTTTATTTTCATTATTCACAACATTGAATATATATATTATTCACACTACAAAAGCTAGACAAACTTAAAACCAAATACATTAAAAAAATAATCTAACTTGCTTATGCTCTTGTGTAAATGTTTGCATGCTCTGTTTCTCTACGGCATGGAATTTTGGGATGAGGCCATACTCAGGTTTGTTTCTTTGTTTGTCTGCAGTGCCTAAAACCATGCAAGGAGCTATGGGAAACAAGACGACTTCTATCCCCCAAGGCCTGTGAGGTAAATATCTCCACGGAAGGTGTTACGAAACTTCTATTATGACATTGTGTATTATGTGTTCTATGTCACTTCCGGTTTGAGTTTATCGTCAGCACCTGTGTCACTGTGATTAGTATGAGTATTTAAGTTCCGGGTTTTGGATGTTTGTTTGTGGGTTATTGTTTGGTGTTTGGAGTTCTTGTGATCGTTCGTGGAAGTTATTCTTTGTATTGGCCGCCGCCGCCTCTCAAGTCTGCGTCTCATCTCTCAAGTCTCAGTCTCTCAAGTCTCAGTTCCAGCGATGGCACCACACCAGAGCCTGCCCAGGCAACGGCGCTCACCACACCAGAGCCTGCCCAGGCGACGGTGCTCGCCAAACCAGAGCCTGCCCAGGCAACAGCGTTTGCCACACCAAAGTCTGCCCAGGTGGCAGTGTTCGCCCCTCAGGAGTCTGCTTAAGCGACGGCACTTGCTCCTCAGGAGTCTATCCAGGCGATGGAGTCCGCTACCCCAAAGACTCTTCCCTGGTGTTGCAAGTTTTCTCCCTGGCGTCGCAAGTCTGCTCCTTGGTGTCGCGTCTTTAACACAAATACAACTGTTCCCCTCGTTACAGAAGGTCTGTTTCAGAGATTTACGAATGACGTTATACTGAAAAAGAAAGTAATTGCACAGGGCAACTCTTTGTGATTAAACACTAGGCAAATTAACACAATACGCACATTAAGGTACCTCAAAGATAAACTTTTGCCCATATGTGATAAATTAGCAGAGCCATGCAGTCACGCTCCACAATCAAAGACATGACAAGTCTGTGTGTAATTTTGTTTGTTAGTCTAAATTTAATTGAAGCAGCAGTTGAATCACGTTCAGAATTCTGATATTATTTTATGATCCTTTTATCCCCTGTCCCCAGAAGGGCCTGCAGTCAAGCAGTGTGATTAGGCAATGCGTTATTGAAGTGAACCAGATAAGAGACACATTCATGTCCAGAGCTTTGTTCTTCACAGAAAGCACAACAACAATTATCTCAGTTAAGCTCTAATTTAAACAGTCGGCATGAAGTGTTTTAATGCTTGAGATCTGTCAGATCGCCACATGCTGTGCAGTTTAGTTGTGTGCAAGTGCCGTTGGATAATAAGTACCCAGAAGGCATCCACTCAGCATAATCCGTAAGGGGGGTCATTGTTTATTGTGTTTATTTGGAGTGTATGTAAAATGTATTGTATTGTTCATCTTTTGTATTTATCTCAATGTTAATGTCAATTTATTTTTAATTTTATATTTACTTAGGTATTATTTAGATGTTTATGTGTGTATATGATTTTTCTTTTTCTTGTTTGTCCTGTGTTTAGAATAGTTTGACCCTTGGGTATAAAATGGCTTACTTTGCCTTTACAGAATGAGTTGTGGTTGGGGCCTCTGTAAGGAGGGTAAACTTTAGTGCTGTTATTGTAAATTTTAAGTCAATAAACTTTATTTAGTTTGCAAGCCAGTGTCATCCTGCCTTTCTTCCGGCCATGTACTCTGGCCAGCACTCTGTAGCCACATATGTCTTTAGAACCAATGTGTGTAAGAGTTAACTTAGACAATAAAGGACAACATGGCAACACTAGTACAAAATCACACATTGGGGCGAAAACACAGGGACTGCTGGATGTCTCTGTGGCTCACCCCGCATGTTTAGGTGGGCGGCTTCTTTCAACCACTGTGTCCCACTCTGTCTGTCTTTTCGTCACCCTGTGTCACTCCCTTACTTTCTGACTGCCTCTCAATAGTGGTGTTTGCTCATTGTTACTAGCTGACTTAAAACAACTCAAGTTTGACTCACCTATTGACTTTTTACTAAAATATTACCCTCTTTTGTTGGTGGTCTGTCATTCATTTTGTTTTTAATCCACATCAATCCCCATGTACATTTCTGGTACAAAACTTCTGTTGTGGGCTGGACATAGCTGTGCTTTATTCTTATTGGCTAGTGAGATATTGATAGACAGCTTTCTGACCCAGAACTGGACTTCAGTGGAGCCTATTGTAGAAAGCGATCTGGATACTGTTATCAGTATAGTTGTAGTGTTTGTTATGTGTATTGCCTGTTAATTACTTATTTGTACTTATGTGAGCTCTTAGAAGCATCACAGCATCTTTGTCATCATCCTTCTCAGCTGTACTCCTGTCACCCTCAGGTAAGTTAATGTAATTCAGATACTTAATTAAAACGAGTTTTTTTCCTGTACTGTAACAATGCTGACTTTACTAACTTGTTAATTACATCTTTATTGTATGGACAACAATAAAGATATAATAGGTTTCTTAACTGGGAACAACACATGACATCCAATACATAAAATGGGTTACAATTAAGCTAGAAAAACAGATTGTTTATGGAAATACCAAGTCAATACGTAATGCACAAGCCAAATAGACATAACTGCTACATATTGTACAGAAATAAAACTTATTGATTTTATTGATTATCTCATTTACATTAACTTATCTGACAGTGATTTGAGTGCCCAGCTAAAAAAGATCACAATGATGCTCATAAGCTGATTATCTTTGTTGTAAAACTAATTGTGAACGTATGTTGTTCTTAGTCTTTACTTCCAGTCCAAATAACACATTTTTCAAATATTGCTACAGCCAAACAAATTACAAGGTGGCACTTACAGTTGGAGGTCTTTAGAAAAAATGTTTAATGTCATATGTTTTGAAGAGAAGCAAAAAGCGAGACCTCTTTAACGCGCAAACATGTAATACTATTATTTTAAGATAAACAAAACCATGATTCTCACCTTTAAATAATAAAGTTAACATGAAAACATTTAATTCTATTTTTGTTCAATGAAAACATTTTTGAAAGGGAAGTTTCTCTGCTGTTATCATATTGCCATAGTACACACACTCATTTTTTTGTCAGGGCTGTCTTGACAGTTTAATTCAAAAACGTCTCTCAGTTACAGTGCAAAAGTATACTTTTGCAAGGCCATGTAACTGAGAGACGTTTTAAAATTTGAACATTTTCACATTTTTCCACCTTACAACCACAAACTTAAATGTATTTTATTGAGATTTTATGTCATAGACCAACACAAAGTAGCACATAATTGTGAAGTGGAACAAAAATGATATACTGTTTTCAAAATTTTAAGCAAATAAAAATCTGAAAAGTGTGGCATGCATTTGTATTCAGCCCCCTGTACTCTGATACCCCTAAATAAAATCCAGTTCAATCAATTGCCTTCAGAAGTCACGTAATTAGTTAATAGAGTCCATCTGTGTGTAATTTAGTCTCATTATAAATACACCTGTGCTGTGAAGGCATCAGTGGTTTGTTAGAGAACACTAGTGAACAAGCAGCATCATGAAGGTCAGGGATAAAGTTGTGGAGAAGTTTAAAGCAGGGATAGGTTATTAAAAAATATACCAAGCTTTGAACATCTCAAGGAGCACTGTTCAATCCATCATCCAAAAATGGAACAAGTATGGCACAACTGCGAACCTACCAAAACATGCCTGTCCACCTAAACTGACAGACCGAGCAAGGAGAGCACTGGTCAGGCTTCAGGCTTCAGGCTTCAGGCTCTTTTAGGCTTCAACGAGCCTAAAAGAGCACACGTCACGCCACTGCTCATCCAGTTGCATTGGCTGCCAATAGCTGCTCGCATTAGATTCAAGGCCCTGATGTTTGCCTTC
>JAZGTJ010018888.1:0-11186 GCA_036877575.1 Botia almorhae | reverse complement strand
ATTGGCGCGATTTTTTACTACGCGAAGGTGATAGGGCTCTCAAGCAAGACCCCATACGTCAGTCACTTGACGTAACATCGAACGTGACTGACTGAAAGGGAACTGATGTTTCAATATTTCTCAAATTTGAAAATGCTAAAAATGCAAATGGATGTTATATTTGTGAATGCTTGCCATGAACAATTCACCAACGTGATACTGACTGGATTTAGGACTGATGTGAAGTTAAGGGAGGGGAGTCTGAAGGAAATAATGTTCTGGCTTCTGTAGACATGTACCTTTCTTGCCTACAGAGGCATGAAAGAAGGGACACCAAAAGTATGTTGTCTTAAACACGCTCAAGCGTCTACAAGTACAGACCCAATGACTTTTCAAACAACATTGATGTTACGATGCACGGACTCTTATTTTGAAGTTTTCTGTTGGGTTCTGGTTTTTCCTGTTTTCATTCAATTCCATTCTGATAATCACAATCACCTGTAACACGCTGATTAGTAGCACTATTTACCCTTTTTGATGTTCAGTTGATCGGTTAGTGTGGATTGTTTGGATGTCTTGTATATGCTCTTGGTCCCTTGTTCCCTGTATCCCTGTGGACTATTTGTTGGACTGTGCTACTGTGCATCTGTTGTTGCTCTAATTTCATTATTATCTTTTGTTAGTATTTCCGTGTTTCGCTCTTTGCTCTCAGTTGTCTGGTCTCCGCAAACACTAACTGTAACAATTAACTACAAAAACATATATGTAGCCCCACTGATTGGGCATGGTGCTTGTGGTTATGCGTTTGATTACCAAGGAATACTGTAGTTAAATGTCAAATCTTTTCTTGTTGCACTTTTATGTTAGGAAGTTAAAAACTGTGTTGGTTTAGTTTTTGGCTCCATTGAATTACTGCTAAAATTGGCTACTAGAAAATAAAGAATACACTATAAAGATTTAGGAAACAAAAAGTTAGGTTTATGCTGAAAAGAATAGAAAAAAAATCTAATTTTACATGCCTAAATTATATAAATCAAACTTAATATTGCTGTATTAAGGACTTAATTTTCATTAATACAGTATTTTATAAGGCAAATTGTTCAGCTAGAAATTGTAGTCCCTATTTATTAAACTAAGGTTTAAGGTTAAGTTGTTTTCTGTGTAAACGGTATTTTTTCACAGCTGGTTACAATATTGTCTATTCTACCACAGCAGACAGTTTAACCAATCAGCATTTGGGTTCAGCACTTTTTGTTTTATGCTTGTTTAAAGGATCATTTTTAACTGGCAACAAAATGACATTTTCAATGTAGAGGAAGAGAGCCAGGTGGTGGCAGTACAGACCTGGTAAATGTTAGGAAAGATCACTTTAAAAGAAGAATGGCTGACATGCCTTGAACCTGCCTAAAGTGTGTGTGTGTGGTTTTTAAGCATTTGTGTATTTTGGCTCTGCTGTGCTAAAAATGTTGTACATCAACAGAAGTGATAAAAATAGGAATTTATCAAATGTGTAGAATGCGTGTGAGAAACAACTGTGTTTGTATTGGCGGTAACGGGCTGGTGTGCTATCAGCTTCATGGGCTCGGCCTGTTCAAACAAAGTCACAGGTCGTTACAGGATTATTAAAATTTAGTGTCTGTTTAAAAACCACTGTCTCTAAACGTTTGTGTTCATGTACCACAGGGGTCTGGGCTCTGTATTTGCATTGTATTTCAAGTTTATTTTATTGTATTTATGTTATGTGAAAGTGGTTTGTGGTTTAATTTGCTATTTAGCCTTGTGTGAATGTTTTTTTTAAGGAAAAGAAGCATTGTGCGTAATTCCTGTGAAAAACATGCTTGGTGTTGAGAAACTGGAAGAAAATGCCTTTAACCGCAAAAATGTGAGTAGCAATCAGTTACATTTGTGTGAGTTATCTGTTTGACTTCCAGGGATCCAATGACCTGATAAAATGTTTCAAATACCTGCCAAATGTAAGTTAAAATTAAAAAATTTAATTACATTTACACATGCCACGTATTTGTGTCCAGATGTTTCAGGTAATTCATTCAGAAAAGCCTCTGTATGTTCAGGCTGGGAACTGTGTGGAGGCCAACAGCTGGATAGAGGTGTTAAGTCAGGTCAGCCGCTGTAACTCGGGGCGGCTCAGCGCATTTCACCCCTCTGCTTATGTAAGTGGATCCTGGTTTTGCTGCAAGGAACTCAATGAGAATGCCCCAGGCTGCAAACCCTGCACAACGTAAGACATTTTTATTAATAAAATATATGAGGTGACAATTGCATTTTGCTGGTTTACGTTGAAACGTGGACACAATTGTTAGTTGTATATTTTGTGCATCCCTGTTTTTCATACATCATTTTATCCTATAGGACAGTGTTGGCTAATATTCAACTGGACATCGACTGTGACCGAGAAACAGAACGAATCTTCTCCTTTTTCTCAGCAAACCTTTCCAGACTGCAGAAAATGGAGGGTATGTATGCCTTCAAGACTGAAATCAAGCTTCACCCTATTTGCTTTTTCATTATATATTCCTACTTTTAATTTGCACAATGCATCAGTGCACATTATCTAAATAAAATGTTTGTTTTTGTAAAGTTTATGAAATCTCTGAAATGAATTTTCTTTTCTGATGACATAATCAAGGCCATGCAGGTGGGGAAAAAGAATATTAATTAATAATATACTACCCCATGTTTTCATGTCCAATCCAATTGACTCAAACCCACCCCAATGTTTCCCAATATTTCTCACTTAAAAATTTAGTATTAAAGTTTGGGAACATCTACACGGTAATTTAATATTTAGAGGCATTGCAAGCAAAAACACAGAGCACATCAGGTTGGAGCCCACATCCTCCTGTGTGTTGAGGCCCACAAGGTAGTGGACAGGAGGATGTGGGCTCCAACCTGATGTGCTCTGTGTTTTTGCTTGCATTGCCTCTAAATATTAAATTACCCACACCGTGGCTTCAACCTGAGATTGTAAAACCTTGCAAGGGTGGTAGGTGTCATCCAGCCCACAGCTTTGCAAACGTCGGCTAGAGGGGTGCCATGTGCCAACGCCCAGGAGGAGGCAACACCCTTAGTCGAGTGAGCCTTTGCGATGAGGGGGCACAGCACACCTTGGAAGTACACCAAGTGATGACAGCCACTATCCAATGGGGCAACCTCTATTGAAGACGGCCTTTTCCTTCTGCCGAGCTCTGAGCAGACAAAGAGCTGATCAGAGCTTCTGAAGCTCTGTGTATGGTCCGTATACACGCACAGGACTCAAAGGGCTTGTTCTGCCTCCTCAATGGACAGCACCTACAGGTTCACCTCTTGCCCCTGAAGGCATGGTGGGACTGATTGACAATGCCTGCAGGTCCCCAACCCTCTTGATAGAGGCGAGCGTGGTCAGGAGCACTGTCTTGAGAGACAGACTCTTTGGCTCAACTGACCCAAGCGGCTCAAAAGGGGTTCTTTTTTTAGACCAGAAAGAAGAAAAAAGCCTGGGGTAGATCACTCAGGGCCTCTGCGTCCCATCCAAGAACCATACATGGAGGTTACAAAAATTGGGGTGCGGGTGCCAGATAGTAGTTTGTGCAAGGAGGCTCACTGTGGGAAACGCGTATTTGCGCCGACCCGGGGCCTGCTGTGTGCCTGCTGTGTGCCAACGTATCCATCCCGAGGGGGGCCTCGGACAGGAGATAGAACAGCGGGCAGTGGGAGGACCACCTGCGCCTCCCCGAATCAACTTGAGATCAGCTGGAACGCCTGGGGATGGAGTCTTCACTCTCCTGGGCTTGACAGCTGCCGTGAGAGCGTGACGGCCGCATGGTTGAGCTGATGCGGAATGTAGATTATGGGAAGTGACCAGAGTCGCCGCTGACTCCAAAAGGAGATGACGGCCGAGTTTAGACATGCGACGTGAGCATAGACCGCCTTGGTGGTTGATGCACGCCAGTCACTGTGTTGTCCATACGAACTAACACGTGCCTGTCCTGCAGCAACGGATGAAACCGGCACAGGGCCAAAAGCACTGCCAACAACTCGAGGCAATTGATGTGCCACAGGCACCAAGGTCCTGTCCAGGAGCCTAAAGCCACTTGCCCGGTGCACACAGCACCCCAGCCTGTCTTGGAGGCATCCGTTGTCCAAACAACGTGCCTGGACACTTGTTCTAAGGGCACCCTGGTCCATAGAAAGGCAATGTCTAACCAAGGGCTAAAGGCTTGGTGGCAGGATGGTGTGACAACCGCACAGTGTGTGCTGTGGCACCATACCGATCCCGGGACTCTGTCGTGTAGCCAGTGCTGCAGCGGTCTTATATGCATCAGGCTGAGCGGTGTGACCGTGGCCATGGATGCCATATGCCCCAAGAGCTTCTGAAAGTGTTTCAGTGGGACTACTGTCCTGGGTCTGAACATGTTCAGGCATTGCAGCAGTGACCATGCGCACTTGTTGGAGAGGCGAGCCGCCATAGTGACCATAGTGAGTCCAGCTTCGAGAGAAGAGATGCCCTGTGTTGGGGAGAGCTTGCTCTTTTACCAGTTCACCTGCCCCAGGTGGCTGAGGTGCCGGAGCACTAGGTCCCTGTGTTTGCACAAGTGCTCCTGGGAGTGGGCCAGAACATGCCAGTCGTCGAAAGTTGAGGATGCGAACGCCCACTTCCCGTAATAGGGCAAGGGCAGCAGGGGCAGAGAAAGGAACAAGGGTAGGGACAGGAACAGCCTAAAGGGGAGGACCTTGTATTGGTCGCTGCAAACCAGTCGTTGGGGCAAATGCACGAGAGAATGCATTTCTGTGTGACCATCTTGGGTCGACCAGAAAAGGGTCGTTTGTGCAGGGACCGATTCAAGACACACAGGTCCAAGATTGGCTGCAGCCCACCTTCTTTTGTGAAGGGGGAAGTTCCGCTTCATCCTCAGAGAAGAGCAGCACACTCTCCGATGCAGTGATCAACAATCCGGTCCTTATCTGGAGTGCCAAAGGTGATAACGGGTCCCGCGGTGGGCGCACCGCCACCATCCAACAGCTCTAGTCCCAATGCTGCAGAGGACTTGGAGGTCCGCAGGGAAACCCAGCGGGGAGTCTCCACAGTGACCGCAAGATCTCCCATAGTGCTAATCATCTCTGTTGCCTTCAAGCACATAACCTGTGCAACAGAATGGGTAGCTCGATCTCTCAAGGAGAGAGAGCTGTGACCGCAGCTTTGAGATGGGCATGCTCTCATAATGAGAGCACAACCCAACCATGAACACCGCAACGGCATTCTGCTCGGTCAACAGACAAGGTCAGGAAGTGAACACATCCAGAAACATACAGACGGAAAAAAGTGTCTTTAAAAAGACTTCATCCGTAACACTCGGCTCTGTATGAAAGTGAGCTGCGGCCGGCTTTATACACCCGTTTCTGGGTAGGTGTGACTCGACTCCTTTGCCCAATGCTCATTGGCTCTTTCCTCTCGGGCCAATGTTCATTGGCGCGTTTTTTATTTTATTTAAAGGTGATAGGGCTCTCAAGTGAGACCCCATACATCAGTTCATTGACGTAACGTTGAACGTGACTGACTGAAAGGAAACTCAAATATTCAAAAAGCAAACTTAAAACAAATTTCATATTTTTAAGTGTGGGCCCTTAATATGTCTTTAAATTCAGTCAAATTTGTCTATATTTTTGACTGGAAATGTACGTCACATTAGGTTAAATATACTGTCTTCTGTAAAAAATGTTAGATGGTTCCAAGCACATGCAGAGGCTGTGTGCAATCAGTACATGACTGTTCCATGTGTGTCTGCAGATGCTTGTGCCAGTATGTCTGTGTATCTTGGGCAGCAGAAAGAGCAAGAGGAGTATTCAGCGTTCACTATACAGGACCCTAAAGAGACCTTCCGCACCATTAAAGAGCTCAGGGCCATGCTGGAGGACCTGCAGGCTCATCACGACTTAAAGGGGGGGCTAATCGATGAACCAGGCACTATGTAAGACATCTACACTGCATTAACATAATACTGGTGGTGTGTTTGTAAAAGCAATACTTCCATATTAATGTGTTTTCAGTATGTATACTGCAGTATGTAAATGTTCTGTATACATGAAATACCCAGATAAGCTACTTCACTTGCCAAAATGTTCAGTGTTCTGTGTTTTGAATAATGTATCCCACAATGCAATGCACTTAAGTTGACCCTCATTAACTGGTCATACTGCCAAAAGTTATTACATTTTTAATCAGGATTGTAACTGTTGTATTTTGATTATATGATGACTTGATTGATTGATTGATTGATTGTGAAGAGATCACTCAAGTAAACATTCAACACATTAAGGTTGTATAGCAACAGAGTAGCATAAATAATAAAATTTGGTCCCCACCATGGGATTCTGGTGTGCTGGTGTTGACCAGTTTCACCAGCCAGGTTTTGCTGTTTTAGAAGCTAGACCAATTGACTGGAAGATCTGTTTGACTGTTGACTGTTTCAGACAAGATGCAGTACAATTTGCAGAATGCAGTCTAAATGTTAGACACCACTTTTGCTTGCAGTGAGAATCCTATAGTGGGAAAGACAGCATAACATTGGTTGCGGGACCAAGTAATACTGCAACAACCACACCAGCAGATGGCGCTATGTTTGTCAACATAGGAGCACCACCAAGGCGCTTTGAGAAATTTTAGAGAACCTCTGACAGTGTCCACACGTGACTGAATGAAACTGATGTAACGGCAAACATGGAAGAATTTGGCCAGTCAGGAGTCAACTGGATTCAAAGTCTCTTCTCAGTCTTACATCAAGGTTTTTTAAGATTTTGTAACCTTGTGTGTCTGTTTATACAGTAAGAAAAGATTCTTGTCACCTCTTATTCATTCCTAACCAGGCTGTGAAAGTCAAGACTCCCCAAGTTTGTCTGGGAATTTATAGCTGCTAAAATCCTCTATGTAGGAACTCAAACTTAAATTTGTCTTTATCTGTCAGTTATGATAAATGATTAATGGATAAATGATTCATCTTACAGTCTTTTAAGGCCCTGGTCGGCTGATTTTAAGATTAACAATGTCAAAGGGAATATTTGCTGTTTTTAATTCCTTTTAGCATCATCCTTTTATGCCATTTCCTTGAGTGTGTGTATGGTATTCTGTCTGTAGTGGATAGAATTAATCTGCCTTATAAAGTCAGTGGAGGTACTTACAATCCCACACTTATGTATGAATTATGGAGTAATGAAGAAGCACTTTAGATTTGGAGTATTCCAAATGAGATTTTAGATACATGGTATCATCATTTTTTCCCAATATTGATCAGTTTCATGATCAGATTGTGTAATGTTCTGTAATTAACGTTCATATTCTGTAGATTTTTATTAGCTATTTTTCTTACACCAAAGAAGTTGTTTTGTAGGTTTTCATGACTTGAAAAGGGTATACATGTAGTTTTATAATGACGGTAAATTTAAAAACAGAAAATGGATATCTATATTTAATTGATGTGCATTTTGGGAGCATCATGCATTTTGATAAACTATGAAGAAATTTTCAATCAGTCCATCTTTGTAATTGTATTTCCCCATAACAACTGTGACAAAAGTTTAGATATTTTATTGTATTCTGTCCAAGCTCTGTGCCAAAACCTAGTAAGCCTAACAGCATTTTGAGGTAGGCATTCACAGGTGTGCTCTTTATGCGAAGACCGTTTCCAAAATAAACTGTAAAATTATGCCTAGATCTCTTGTTTTGTCCAGATTAAAAAAACAATCCCACAATGCATTGTGACAAAAACCATAACCCAAGATGGTAGACCAATCAAGCAAAATGTAAATTATAAATATATTTTATTTCATTCAGTACTGAAAAATAACAGTTCATAAATGTCATACATTTTCATGTTTGTTGAAGTATAATGTTGGTTTAGCAACATGCTAACTTCAAACTCTATTGGAATAAATAAAGAGTTCACTTGAGTGTAAAAAAGTATTTGTGTGAAGTGTAGAACTGCGGCAGTTGTATGACATGAATCAATGACAGTTAGTATGCTTTCTTAAATTAAAGCTCCCTGTGTAGGCAATGGAAAGCAAGCAACTCAATGAGGTTTGGAACAGAGCTATATAATCATAGATAATTTGGTGTGAAGTCACAATTGCTTGTCAATGTGATGGCACAGCTGTGCTTTAATTGTTGAATGGGGTTGTCATGTTATTTTCTAATAGCTTTCACCTATGATTTTTACAGGTCTAAACAGTTATATCTGACATTACCCCATTTATAACTGTGCACAGATATGTGATAACCACATTAGAGAGAAGTTTTTTTGTCTTTGGAAACTTTTATGTACTATTTTGCATGTGTTTTGCATACCTTTATGATTAAATCAGTGATTCTTAACTGGTCCTTCATGATTTAAAATTGGGTCTGTAGGGTAAGGTTACAGACAGCAGGTAAAACAATGCTAAATGCAAATACTAAAATTGCTTATATTAAAAGCTTCTTTTGTTATTTGCATAGAATGAAACCATGGTATTTGATGACTCAAATTCACTGTTAAATAAATTAATTGTATAGCCAGATTAGGCAGAAGCCAGCATGAACAGGTTGCATGACATGCGCTCATCCTTAAGTTAGGAACACATGTACGCAATGTACAAGAAACTACAACCCAGATTGCATTAAATACAGGTTTGCCACAGGGATATGGATTGTTCTAATCAATAAGTTTTAAAGTTGTTACATTTGAATTGTTGACTAACAGCATGAAACTATTCTGTTAATTTTGTACGATAATTTTGAGTCCCGAGGAAAACCAGTTGAGAACCACTGGTACACATAAGCTCAAACTGTTATTATACGAGTATGTATCAAGTTGAAGTGTACTTGGTGTCAACTTTTTTTACCTTTATGTTTTTTAGAAAGATGCCTTATCCTATGAAAGAATGCTACTTAAAGTTGAAAAGAAGCCATTAAAATTATGAGGAAATGCAAGGACCAGCAAAGTGTTGATTTAGTTATGACTCACTTGGAGTTTGCATACTAAGGTTTTCAACTTTATGCTAATAATATTTTATCTTAAAAAAATGCTAATTAGAACACAAGCATACAGGACAGGCAAACATACAACACACCAATGTGTATATTTTTGTAGCGCACTGTAAACTGAATGATGTCCTGACATTTTAATGCATTGATTGAATGGTACATGATGTTCATCTGGTACATTAAGGCTCCAAAAGTCTTCAGCAGAAATGTGGTAGTGATCAACTGTAATTCATAACTGTGGTAAAGAGCGACTTGGGTTCCCATAGTACCACAGGCCTCCTTGATTCATTAGTCTTATCTGATCAAATGTTGTGGTTTCTGTGTACTCATTCAATTCTCACCATCTTTCAACTGGGCATAAAAACAATACAAGCGAAACATACAGAAACTATTTCATACAGAAACCATTTCAACCAGCATCTTCAACCCCACCCCAGACTAAAAATTATTCTTGAATAAAATTGTTTTCCTAGCTTTGGATTGATGGATCAAAAAAATGTTGTCTTTCTCTTGAAGTTTTTAATGTGTATCGGTACAAATCCACAATCACCATATCTTAAGTTGTTTCAAACAGTGTGTTCTCCTGTTGAGCTCAGACAGTGTAACTAGGTCAAATATCTGGGTCAAAGTTTTTTTGAAAACCCTGTAGTTAAAAATGAATTATTATATTTTTTTAAGTAATCTTATATTGGTGTAATTATTATTATATTTTCTGATTAATAATGTAGGTCTGTAAAACTGCTATAAATATTTGCACAAATTTTGACCAATTTTTGTATCTACCCCATCTTGTTTGTATTCCAATGTAATACTAACTGTACTGAACATTTTTGCGTAATGTTATTTAAACGTTTTTATACTATTTTGTTCACAATACAAGCTCACGTAATTCCTCTGTTATTCGTTTTGTGGAATTAATTTGCAATAAATATATTATTTGTGTGTTTTTTGTTTTGTGTGATTGAGCCTGAGTTCTGCAAAGTTCTGTTATACAATCTAAAAGAAGTACAATGTTTTTGCACCGATCAGATGAATTGCTGGATTGGATTGAAATCCCACAATGCATGCAGTTGTGCTGGTTGGATGTCAAAATGTAACATTTTTGACTGCATTGTAGCAGATAAATATTTGTAAAAGATAATTTCATCACTTAATCACAGGGTAAAAGATCAATCGAATTGGTTCAAGACTATTAGACATGGTGTTATGGTGCCTTGGAAGTCAGTCTCTTGACGTGACCTGAGTGTCTAAATGCTTTACTGGGGTCTGTGTAAGAAAATGGCTTGGAGGAAAGAAAAACATGCGTATTTGTAGGACAATGTAACAAACATGAAAGAACTGACTGGCTAATCAAATGAAGAATGAGTTTTACCTTTGTAAAAGCAGTTGTTCCCTTTCAGTCAGACACGTTCGACGTTATGTCAACGAACTGATGTAAGGGGTCTTGCTTGAGAGCCCTATCACCTTCGAGTAAAAAAAAAGGCGCCAATGAACATTGGCCCGAGAGGAAAGAGCCAATGAGCATTGGGCAAGAAGGTTGCGGGCCGAGTCACGTCTACCTGAAGCGGGTGTATAAAACCGTCCGCAGCTCACTTTCATTCAGATTCTTGTGTAGTGATCTTCACACTGGCACCAAGGGTGTAGGATGCCATACACAGGACACTAGAGGCGTTGCCTCAAGTGTGTGTGTATGTGTGTATGTCAGGTGACCACTTCCTCCATTTACCTCGGGGCACCAGCTAAGGAATTTCACCTTAACAGTAAAATTAATCCAAATGGATCATACAATAAGAAAATTATGGAAATTGGAGAAAGTGGATCACTTAATTTATCTGAAGGATTTTGTGAGATTCAGGTAACTTGTAGAGCCTCTGATTACCAACACAAGACAGACACAAGTACAGTTAAGAAAAAGGGGATTTATTGAATCAAAACTATGATGATAAATAGAACTACTGGATAAATGAAGAATAGAAAATAGAAAGAAAAATAACAAGTGTACCACCCAAATACAAGACTCAACTAAATGAAACAGACCCAATGAGCAAATGCAATGCTGTTATTGAATATGGTCATGAGACTACTCTAAGGAAGCCACGAACATCTATACCACTGGTTATCATATACAATGAGCAATGCCAAGGTCTCTGAAAGAAGTTGGTAAAACTTATAATTACGTTCCACACGGTCGGGTGAT
>JAZGTJ010018886.1:0-11187 GCA_036877575.1 Botia almorhae | reverse complement strand
TAACCATAAACAGAGCAAAAAACTAAACCAAAACTATCACATGTAGCTTAATCAGTGAACAACTGTCATCAAGTCTACAGTAGATCATTTAAGATTTATAAATACAATTAATAAAAATCACACACACAATCTGTTACCGTTCAATTTCTGGTTTGATCAACCATGTGGAATGAGCAAAACACAGAGACACAAGCAAATCACGCCTAAACTCGCCTTACTAAATGAATACAGTCTTTAATGTGTCATCTATTTATTTTAATGCTGGCTATAAGTACTACTAATAACTCTCAGATAGCTATCCACTTCCGGCATGATCCCCCATCTGACGGAAGCGACACCGACTCTCTTACAAACACCCCAGATCGTGTGTTTCTGCTGCATCGAGTGTTGTAATGAACTGAACTGATGTATTCGTGTATTGTAATGGTCACCTCCACGTCGATGTCCAGGAATCCTCCCTCCGCCACCTCAAACATCAGGCCCATCTTAGTGCCCGAGTTCACGCGCTCGTAGAAACACTCTTCTGCGTGCGCGTCAATGCTCACAAAATAACCGGACGCGGTGTAGCACAGCGCGCAGAGCAGCACGGCGAGCTCCGAGAACGTGAACATGTCTGATGCGGCTTACAGAGGAAGAAAATAACCCATAAAAGAGAGTTTATGCCGCGCTGGAGCAGATAAAGGCGGAGACTGACAGCAGGCTGGCTAACTCACTGCTAACGCTGCCACGTCAAATTAGGGACGGGCCGCCCGGTGGGACAAATAGAGCATGTGACGCTGAGCGCGTTTCGCGATTGCAAAAACTAAGCTAGTTGACGGGACACGTCAAGTAGTGACAACAGTCTCCGCTGTTTATGCAATTTGGTTTTTTTAAACGATTCTTAATTAATGTAACTTATTAGGCACTTATACTTTAATGAAGCAAGCTGTTTTATGTATGATGGATATGTTTGTTTATGTCTACTGAAGTATACATGTGCACTTAGAATATGTATGGAACCCTCCAGACCGGTTACAAATAATGCTTGGGCATATGTAACCAATAAAACTTAATTCTATTCTTCTCTATCCTATTCTGTTCATAAAATGTCCACACACGCAATGAATTTATGGTGCTTTCCAGGAGCTCTGAGTAAAATAGTAGATATAAAGATGTACGTGGGGGATTTATGTGCAGATATGCATATTAAGTATTGTATATAGTGTGTATACAACTGTATAAATATAAATATGCATTTATGTTATTTAACAATAGTGTAGGATATTGCGTAGAATAGAATACCGCACTTTATAATGTAGAATAGAATATAGAATAGAATAGAATATAATACTTTACCAAGATTTATTCAAGATTTAAGATTCAAGATTTTGATTCGTCACATACAGAGTTATGTGAAGCATACAAGCAGCGGTGAACTGTAACAGGGTTGTGCTGTAGTGCTTCTCTTCACTATTAGAGGGCGCGTCAGAGCGGCGCGTCACTGCGCGTCGCAGGTTTGGTGACGTTTATCCAATCGACTCCAGAAAACTCTCCGCCGCCGCGGCCTAGCGCTCACGATCCCGCTTTCCCGTGATTTTACCCACTCATGTCCGCCCGTCCGACCCCGAACCGAGCGGGACCCGCTGTCTCCTGACGGGCTGAACGCGGTTCCGTCCATTTAAACCGAGTTTTTACCCTGAAAACGAGTGAACTTAAAGTAAAGAGAGCGAGCGCGCGATGACATCGCGGAGGTGAGAAGTCAACAAAAACAAACCTTTAATTCTCCTCATTTCTCGTGTATTCTCTTATTTCTCATCACTGTCTCGCCTCTTATTGCGACGAGAACTCTAAACGAGATGTTCAGAAAGTGTTTTAAGTGTGAGATGAAAGTGTTTTGTGTGAGTTTAAAGATCCAGTAGGAAGCGATTGAAACGTGTCTGGAATTATATTTAATCAGCGTGTTTATTAACTATGAAAACCTGTTTAAAGACCGTGTGTCATATCTAATGATGATTGTTGACAGGTCATGTTGTGTTTGAACAGATCTGACCACTAACAGATCAAGACAAACGTGACAATGCGTGTGTTGATGTTTTAAACGGAGAATTACACAGAAAAGTTTACGTGCTCTGAACATGTAAACGAATAGAAAACAGAATGACGACGAACGACGTCGTGACACTTCCTGTTTGTCGACTGTCAGTTCATGTTAATTACCAACACGTGTGGTTACCAGAACAACAGTGAGAGCTGAGAGGAACTCATACATCCACTGAACTCATCCACACAGTTCTGAGAAGAGCTTTCAGATAAAGTTACTTTCATTTGCTTTGATGTTTTGTAATCTAATGCAATGCCATTCATTTATCAAGTGTGACACAGTCAGACTTTTTTACTGTACTATGATGGGTTTATTAATGGGTTAAACACTATTGTAAATATGAGCTTTCTGTATGATTTTTGAATATTTTCTGCAGTTGTTTTAGTTTTGATTTAGTTTTTGATTTCTTTGCAGTAACAGAATGATTGTAGTAGATTGTGACTTGATGCGTGTCAGTGGTTTCTGTGTTGTCATGGTGTTTTTGACTGTTGTTATTAATGAAATCACTCGTGTGGATAAACTGTGTTTGTGTAGATAAACTGTGTGTGTGTTGATAAACTGTGTGTGTGTTGATAAACTGTGTGTGTGTTGATAAACTGTGTGTGTGTTGATAAACTGTGTGTGTGTTGATAAACTGTGTGTGTTGACAGGTGGTTTCACCCCAACATCACAGGCGTGGAGGCCGAGAATCTTCTGCTTACTCGAGGGGTGGACGGAAGTTTTTTGGCTCGTCCCAGTAAAAGTAACCCAGGCGACTTTACGCTCTCTGTCAGGTGAGTTTCTGATGATTGATTTAGGATAAAATTATATACATGCAGTTTTATTAGATTAACCCCAAAACAGGATTTGTTCAAACATGTAGTAGTCATGGATAGTTAAACAATTTACATTAAAATGTAATAATATTTGAACTTTACTAAGTGACATCCTTCAACTGAAGATCTATTCCCTGACATACAAACTAAAGTTAACAGTTAGACTCTGTGGGTGGTGATAGGATGTACACCCTAGATGTACACCCTAGATGTACACCCTAGATGTACACCCTAGATGTACACCCTAGATGTACACCCTGTTCTTGTCTGATTAACAGGAGAAATGGTGCGGTCACACACATTAAGATTCAGAACACGGGAGATTATTATGATCTGTATGGAGGAGAGAAGTTTGCCACACTGGCTGAGCTGGTGCAGTTTTACATGGAACATCACGGGCAGCTGAAGGAGAAGAATGGTGATGTCATCGAGTTGAAGTACCCGCTGAACTGCGCTGATCCCACATCAGAGAGGTGCCTGCAAACAGCCCTTCAGTCCGGATGAGCTCATAACTGTGTTGAATGTCAACACACTCTCTGACGCTGTTTTTGTTGTCAGGTGGTTTCATGGTCATCTGTCCGGCCGCGAGGCGGAGAAGCTCCTGACAGAGAAGGGAAAGAACGGAAGTTTTCTGGTTCGAGAGAGTCAGAGTCACCCGGGTGATTTTGTGCTGTCTGTACGGACCGGCGACGACAAGACAGACAGCAGCGACACCAAACCTAAAGTCACGCATGTCATGATCCGCTGCCAGGTGAACTTCTCAAACCGTTTCTTATGTCAAAACATAATGAACCCTAATTACCGCAACATGTTCCTGGTTTAATTGTGCGTAATGAAACAACATATCAATATAATAATCCATATAAAATCTGTGCAAAATATAACCGTAAACAATTTCTGTTTGGGAACGCTGATAAAAACACAGTTTATTTGTGTTCTGGTATTGTTTTCTCAGCATGATCTGAAATATGATGTTGGTGGTGGAGAGAAGTTCGACTCTCTCACAGATTTGGTGGAACACTACAAGAAGAACCCAATGGTTGAAACTCTGGGTACCGTCCTGCAGCTCAAACAGGTTTGTTCTCTACTAACATTGAGGAATGAGAACCTTGTTCTTCTGTTAGAGGAGTGAAAGGTCATGATAAAGGTGTTAAATGACTTGTTAAATGTGTTCATGTTAAAACACGGTGTAATAAGGTCTTGTTGTCGCAGCCGCTGAACACCACACGCATCAACGCAGCAGAGATCGAGAGTCGGGTACGAGAGCTCAGCAAATTGGCAGAGGCCACCGATAAGGTCAAGCAGGGCTTCTGGGAGGAGTTTGAGGTGAGAGCCAATCAGCATCCAGAGTAGTTGTGCATGAGCCAATGATCAGTTGTATGTAAATGCACGATTCTGTGTGCACAGACGCTTCAACAGCAGGAGTGTAAACTGCTGTACAGTCGTAAGGAAGGTCAGCGGCCTGAGAACAAAAACAAGAACAGATATAAGAACATCCTTCCCTGTGAGTGAGCGACTCTAAACAGCACTTCAGACTCTGTGTGTGATGTGTTACTGAGCAGGTCATGTGACTAACACGTTTGATTCTGTGTGTGTGACTCGCAGTCGACCACACGCGAGTTGTGCTGAACGACGGCGACGCTAACGAGCCGGGATCTGATTACATCAACGCAAACATCATCATGGTACAACAAGTTGATGTTTTTTTTAGAAACGATTGTTTTCGTGATATTTGTGAAAAAAAAACTGAATTGCTCCGGTCCCACAGCCTGACATTGAAACCAAGAGCAACAATTCCAAGTTAAAGAAGAGCTACATCGCCACACAGGGCTGCCTGCAAAACACCATCAGTGACTTCTGGAGGATGGTGTTTCAGGAAAACTCCAGAGTCATCGTCATGACAACGAAGGAAGTGGAGCGGGGAAAGGTGGGGTGTTCTACAGCAGGCCTGATGTTTTTTGTTTTTGTATGATTTGTGTTTTTAAATATGTGAACTCTGATTGGTTGTTGTGTTTTCTTTCAGAGTAAGTGTGTGAAGTATTGGCCAGAGGTGTCGGCGCTGAAGGAGTACGGAGCCATGCGTGTACGAAACGTTAAGGAAACGTTGGCACACGATTACATCCTTCGAGAGCTTAAGTTGTCAAAAGTGGGACAGGTGAGGTGAAATGCTGAGACGTTGTGTCACCTGCACACACAAGAGTCCTGTGTTTACTGTCTGTGGTGTGATGTTCAGGGGAACACAGAGCGCACGGTGTGGCAGTACCACTTTCGCGCGTGGCCTGATCACGGTGTGCCTGCAGACCCCGGCGGTGTGCTGGACTTCCTGGAGGAGGTGAAGATGAAGCAGGAGGGCATTACTGGGGCTGGACCCATCGTGGTGCACTGCAGGTATGAGAACACAGACACAAACCGTGTGAAGGAGCTGCAGCATGCTGCTGAATGTTCCTCCTGTACTGGCTGGTTAAAAGTTATTGGGGATTAAATTGGGTGTAAAAGGTTTTGATATGTCCCACCGCAGCTTGTGTAAACAGGTTTAACATCATTCAGAATGTGTTGATTATGGATCGAGTCTGTGTGTTTGTTTCATGCAGTGCTGGGATTGGACGAACAGGGACCTTTATTGTGATTGACATCTTAATCGACATTATCAGGGAGAAGGGTGAGTTCTGGGGACTATTACACTGGTTTTACATCAGCTGATGTCTGATGAGGAGACTGAACCGCTGGCTGCTGTGTGAGGTGTGCAGGTGTCGACTGTGACATCGACGTGCCCAAGACCATTCAGATGGTGAGATCTCAGCGCTCAGGGATGGTGCAGACAGAGGCGCAGTATCGCTTCATCTATATGGCTGTACAGCATTATATTGAGACTCTGCAGCGCCGCATAGAGGAGGAGCAGGTGTCTGTCTGTCATGTGTCATGTGTCTGTGTGTCTCTGTGTGCCTGTTAGTACTGATGCTAGACTGTTTATTGTGTTTGTCTTTCAGAAAAGTAAAATTAAAGGACGTGAGTACACCAACATCAAATATTCTCTGTCGGACCTGACTGGAGGAGATCAGAGCCCTCTGCCCCCCTGCACACCCACACCAACCTGTGTCGAGTGAGTGCCCTTAATAGGCATCATCTCTAGAGTGTTTATGTGGAGAGCAGTGCGGGTGTCGTGTGTTTATGGACAAATTTGTTGTGTACAGAATGAGGGACGACAGCTCGCGGGTTTATGAGAACGTGGGTCTGATGCAGCAACAGAAGAGTTACAGATGAGCTTCAGACTCCAGCACACAGGTGTGACTCTCTCTCTCTCTCTCTCCCCCCTCACCTGATCAGTTCATTACAAACGCTGGATGATGACAAACAAAACAGTTCTTCTGTAGGCCAGGACTGGACTGTTTGAATCAATTGTTAGTGAACAAGCCGGTTAATGTATAGTTACATGCATTTAATGTAGTCATATACATATAATTTATGATAACGATGAGTTGATTCTATATTATGCATGTGTGTTGTTAATACGTTCTGTGGTGTTTCATGTGTTGTCACAGTTCTGCTGTAATGATATTTTTTCTTTTTTCCTCTTTGACAGAAAGTGTTTTTGTTGTTGCCGGCCGCCCCTGAAGACCTGAGATGTGATCATGACTATTTGGGAGAGACAATTTAAAAAAAGAAAAAAATCGGTCCACACAAGCTCAGAGACATGTGGATGAAGTGAATTTAATTTCCTGATCCAGCTGCGTAGCCTTTTAACCCCACAGTCAAAACCCACTGTGAGCATCTTAAAGCCTTATACAGAAGAAACTCAGAGGAGCCCTGCAGAAACTCCTGCTGGCTGTGAAGTTCTCTCACATCTTTCAACCATTTGTCTCGTGTGGAAAACTTTCTCCGTCTCTGATGTTGTCGCTCGTTCGTTCATTTTCTCATTTGCCTTTTTATAATTGAAGCTCTTTCTGAAAAGCATTAACTATGATATTCTAACAAAAAAAGGTCTCTCAGTTCATCTGAAATCATCAGCGTTTGCTAAAATAATCAGGAATAATCAAAGAATTCTCAGCACACAAACCCGTTTCTTTGGAATACTGTTTGTGTTAAAACGGTTCAGTTCTTCAGTGAACTAAGCATATTTTCTCTGTGCCATCTGTAGAATAAATTTTGATGTAATTGAACCAGACTTTTTGAAGGGTTGGAGGATTAATTTGTCCATTATCTTCTTGTAGAAGTTAAATCCTGTCAGTTTTCACTGTCCCTGCCTTCAGTTTAAGCCCAGCGTGCGTAAGACTTCTGTATAACAGCAGGAGAACTTCAGCCCAGATGGATCAGAACATCTTTGCTTTGTCTTGTTGTCCTACTTCAACACGTCCTGATTCCCAGTTCTGGAATAAAACATTCATGTCTTTGGCTTGTTACGAAATGTTCTGTGTGAATCAGGTGACACTGCAGCTGTTTCTGCTCGACTGCTAAACCTGTTTATTATTCTTTTGAATGATATTTTGCTGTCTTTTTTAAATTGTGTATTATTTGTGTCAAAGCACCGTATGAACTTAATTTCCACATCACTGTTTTAAAGCGACTGTACATTTGTAGGTCGGAACATTTCTAGCTTGTGAACAGCATTAAATATGTTTGATAGTATTATTAAAGTATTATTAGGGCCCTCTGTGATGAACAGACGTGGTTAATAGTTCGATTGTTCTTGCTGAGTCTCAAGCCTGTGTTTTCTTGCAACGCTGTCTTCTGATTTTCTGAAACAGTTTCACTGTGTTCGCTGTGTGTTTTGTCTTCTCTGCTGCTCTATTCATGGCTTGCACACAACAGTGTCTTTGGTCACTGATATGTTGACATTATCTGGCCTTAACTTCACTCTGAACGTTTGCCTCCTAAACTGTGTAAAAACATTGTACAAACGCTTGTTCTCTTTGAGTTTATTTCTGACATCCCAGCGGATGTGTTACATTCTGTAGTGTGTTTACTGTCCTGAAGGGTGCGAGTGTGTTTGTATCTTAAGAATACTGCTGTTTGCTCTTTCAAGTCCTTTGTTTGTTTCAGTCATTCCTTTTTCTTTCTGTGGATCAAACGCTTTGTTGCAATGTTGCAAACTTTACACAGCAGTGGTGTAAACTTTACACGTGACTGTGTGTGTGTTAGTGACCAATGTTTGTCTTTTAAACAAAGCATTCGCAGCCTGGTCCTCTTCACTCTGCTACATTAAACGCATCTACGATCTAGAACAACTAATGTGAATTTTTTTGTCATCATGAAGAGAGCGAAACGGTTGTCGAACACAATGCAAACAAACTATATTTTTTAAACTTGTATATTGTACATGAATATCCTGTAGAGAAGAATGTACTTACTAAACCTGTAATTGCCATAAAGATAAACTATGTTTAATCCAGCATCTGTTCTTGTAAATCTTACGGAAGCTAACCGGGTTAGTTGTGTTATCAGTGCAATTAACCGACATGAACTTCTTGATAACAATAAAGAAAGTCTAAACTTCATGCTTGTCTGCTTATCTTCATGATGTTGAGAAGTCACACAAATGCATTCACACCAATGCATGTGATGTAAACAAGTCTATAGCCAGGACATCCATTTCAAACCCCTTTCGAAAATTAGGTGGATGGAGGGATAGAGGGATGGGTGGAGGGATATTTTTAGATGTTTTTAGAACTGTGACGGTGCTTGAGAATAATTGTCTGTTTTTAAGAGGGCAGTGCTGGTGGTCTTTGATTCAAGAGGTTTAATAATGGTTTATTATGACTCTGTTTGGACAACAACATGCAGCAAAGTCCCCAGAGAAGCGCGAGACATTCGCCGCTGTCAGTATGACATTTAAACTGCAGAGTTGTGTGTGTTTTATTATGAGCTGTTCTGTGAGGACAGATGCACATTTACAACCTGATGACAACCGAGATGTGCTGTTATATTTCTGTCTGTCTGTCTTTCTGTCTCATTTAATAGAGATATGATGTTAACTGTGCTATCATGTCTCTCTGGTTCTGTGACTGTGGTATTACAGTGATCTGTTGTGTCATCAGTTGCTGTGGGAGGTGTCAGAAACAA
The DNA here is from genome assembly GCA_036877575.1 of Botia almorhae. Taxonomy (NCBI): domain Eukaryota; kingdom Metazoa; phylum Chordata; class Actinopteri; order Cypriniformes; family Botiidae; genus Botia; species Botia almorhae. Next base: position 2,235 of record JAZGTJ010018886.1, on the reverse strand, counting down.
TGATGAAGTGCACTACAGAGTGTAAGTGGCACATCTGACTGAATGTGCCACTCTCTCCCTCAACATTCTGTCCCTCAATGTAAGACAAAGGAGGTTGTGATGGACTTCAGGAGAAACTCTGTTGACCACCCCCCACAGACCATCAACAGCCTGGCCGTGGAGAGCTGCAAAGATCATTGGTGCCTGGACATTTTCCTTGTGCAATGCTCCAGCAAGGCTACCAGCATCACGAAAGGACCATACCCATCCCTCTCACAATCTCCTCCAGCTACTGCCATCAGGTAGAAGGTACTAAAGTCTCAAAGCTCACTCTGTCAGATTGCTCAACATCTTTTTCCCTCGGGCTGCGAGAGCCCTCAACTCCAATCTACAACCCTACCTCCTGAAACCATGAACACCTCACCCCTCCCCAACTCATGATAAACTGTCAGGTGCAATTCTGTGTGTGCTACACACAGGTGAGTGGGCTACACAAACCACCTGCAGTAACAACTTTTTCTCTGAATGTACTCTGAACACTTTTTATAGACGCTCCCTCACAAAGACTCAGTTTGATACTATATGTTTACTTGTGCATTGCGTTACAAATCGTCTTGCACTATGCGCTGCTTCTCATTTCATGTACAAATACCTCTTGCACTGTAAATGTCATTTACAGTATCATGTGAAGTTTTTGTACAGTATGTACAGTACACTTCATTTGTTTTCTTATTTTTCCGTGTTCATATTTATGTTTGCTGTGTATGTGTCACTGTGGTCCTGCGACACACAACATGTATGTCCACACATGTAGCAGAATGACAATAAAGCTGTATGTGACTCGTGTGCTGTTATGTCTGTCCCTCTGAGCTCTGGCTCCATACAGTCTCTTTGTCATTCTGGTCTCTCTCATCTGTAACTGCCTCCCCTCTGGTTTCATTTGACCTCTGGACAGCAGGATCTCTGACCTGAGAACAGTGTCTGAATACATGCTGGCCTGAAGGTTTTACAGACTGGCTGTGATGTGGGGCGGCAGTATGAGAGTTAAAGTCATAATGATCTCTCACATCATTACTGACTATATGTGACATTACAGTCCTTCAGAGAGTGTTTTAATTTCTTCCATCAGAGTGTTCCATCTTCCATCTTTCCTCTCCAGAGTGTTTTTTGGAACTTTGACATAAAATATGGTTCATTTTTGCAAGAGTAGTTCACTACGAAAGCAATCACAAGGGGGCAGTAGAATCACATGCTGACACTCACTGATGACTGCAATTTCGTTCAGTATTCATAATTAGGATGAATTATGGAGTAATCGGTCATTCCACTTTGTTCCGAAGTGCGTGTGACCTTTTAAAACTAATGAGCCGACGTGAAAGACTGTGATTATAATGAGAGTTCAGGCAAGAGAACCAAACTCAATAATGAGAGATCCAGAATCAGTTATGTGTGAGAGGTGCTGCTAGATGTAGGCCACCACGGAGACTGTGAGGGTGGTCAGGTGGGGGTGGGGTTTGAGGCAGAAGACCGTCTGCATCATCATTCTAATCATCTCAGACAGGTTTGTGCCCTGGAAATAAATTCTCTGCTCTTTCTCATTGGATCAGAGCTCCGGAGTGAGGGGGGGGCTTTCCTTCTCCCTGAAGACCAGAATTAAAGCATCATCCCTGCATCGCTGAGAGAGAGAGAGACAGAGAGAGATACACACATCTTCATCTCCTCTGCAGCCATCAGAGCGGTGAGTGACTTCACATCACTGACAGCTCACATCCACTTATAATTCAACAGATGCATCATGAATAACATCCAACACGTGTGCTATTCTAATGCTGAGGAAAAAATCTGCATGTGAGCTCAGATCATCTCATTCAAACCACTGGGGTGAAGTTTGAGCTGAATTTGTAGATTTGCATGTTTGTTTGAGTGAATAATCTTAAAGTGCAAACAAATCTGTTTATGTATTGCTTAAAGACTGTTACGCATGTCTCTGCAGGGTTTGAGAAATAATTCAGCATGTCAAAACACATATCTGTAATGTCCTGGTCATGCTGGCATGTTCTATTATTAGACAGCGCTGTAGAGAACTGGACACGCAGATGCTTCAACATTGTACAGAAAGCAGATGGCAGGAAGATTGCGTTGATGCATGCTGCGCAATTAATGCGATGCAATGAGAACATTCCTGCTTGTAGTCTGTGTTCATTGTAGTTTTTACACTTGTTGTGGATGTGGGGAATAAATCTGTATTTTTCAGCA
>JAZGTJ010018885.1:0-11189 GCA_036877575.1 Botia almorhae | reverse complement strand
GCGGCGTGTTATTGTGTTCAGCCGGGGACCCGCGGCGCACAAATAAACACTACAGCAGACTGATGGAAGGACTCCAGCACCGACACCAACAACATGTACAAACAGGAAGACAGAGTGCAATGCTAATGCATTTGAGAGACTACAAAGCATCCCGAGATGAGTAGGGAAAAGGCTTAACAGTGAAAGGCCGTGTTTCGCACCTGTTCACTTTGAAAATGACACTTTTCTCTCATACTTCTCTGTGTGCCATCATTGCAGACAGAGAATTCCTGCAGATCCTGCAGTACTGCATGTACACTAGGACTGTTACCTAACCAGGCAGAGAAGATGGAGGAAGAAAAACAGCTCTGCTGTAATCTAAGCACTCCCAGGCCAGCAGAGGCTATGTGTGAGCATAAACATCTCACTGTTTGTTGTTTATGTGTTGATCTGCCCGGAGGTGGTCTGCGATCAGACTGAATTCGAAAGCGCTCCCTTTTGCTTGATCTCACTACACAAATATCAGCCGTACTGGAGCAGAATGAACCGAGCTGTGGGGAAAAACTGCCTCCCTGCTCTCTATCAGCAGGGTGAAGGATAACACTGAAAAATGTTTTTTGCACTCGGACAACTCGGGTTTCACTTGCGCAAGCAACGCATCAGTCACCCGTAATGACTCCGCATATAAACAAATACTGACATCCACAGAAATACAGCCCATGCTGTCTTATACTGTCTCACAAAGACAGTAATGTGATATATATATATATATATGTATTGTAGCAGGTCCAATCACTGAGTGTATTGCAATGTATTATATTTACAGCGTTTGTTTATTGTTGTTTATGTTTAAATGGCACTAGAGCCTAAAGCGCATGCAGTGACAGATTGCTATGTGTATTTTTCACATTTAAACATTGTTCTTTGTTTTATCAGGAAACTTTTGCTCTAGGGGGACATGTCGTGAGGGAACATCTTGGATTTCTTCCTACCATGAAGGAGTACTGTATGTGAACACATAAACCATAACGTCTTATCAGGATACACTTATGATGCTATTATTTAAGATGTTTCCTGAGGACAAATGACTATACTGAACAGCAACATAGCTGAGTGGTGAGAAACAAAACTATTAAAATTTAGAATATACTGGAGATGGTTCCAAAGAGTAATTCAGAAATACATACTGAACACAAAACCTCATAACTATGCCATGAGTCACGCTATCAAAACATTTGTGCGTGTGTGTATGCTAGCTAGTATTAATCTCTTAGCACAAAAGTCACTTTCACACAAGGAGCCCTTTAAATTGTTGTAATATTGAGGGATTAAGTTTTCTATTAAAGGCACTGATACTGTTATTTACACAAAAAAATCACTTTTCTTGGTTTATATGTACCGTTACTATTCACACACCACCAACAAATGTGCCCCTAAAACTCTCTAACGTAATTTGTTTGAAATAGTAGACCACTACTAAAATAGTAGTGAAGTAGTAGACCGCTAGTATACTAGAAATGGTAGAGGAGCATTTATGTCTAATTAAATATACAACCTAAGCTAACAACTAAATCAAGATAACAGATATTCAACATGCATTGAGAAATGAAATACCTAGTACTAGGTACTAGAAATGAGCTAGTTTTAGAATTTTACAATTTTGTGACTGAATAAATGCTTCAATGTGAGATGTCTTTCACTAGTGTCTCTAACTTGTATGCGCTAAAATCATTTAATGTAACTGCCCTGTTCATGTAACACGTAGCCTCAATATGGAAGCGTTTTAACTCCTTATGCTAGTAGAATGCCATAGCTGTAATAGTTGCCAGAGTTAGCATTTGATTATATTCATGGCAAACATATATGACAAAAGCTTTGTGTATGGGTGACTCTGTAGTCACTCTGGAGTAAGTTTACACACAAAGGACCATTGCCTTACCGCTACAATACCCCTGTGCTGATGTATTTTCCTTAACACTGAGTCCCCTCTCTCACACACATAACCCTGAGTAACACTTTCTAACAGATGGCACACAAATTTCTATAATGTTCTGCTGGTCCTGAAGGGGCTCAATAACTCCAGGACTACAGAGGCCACCAAATCAGCATTTCAAAGTGAAGCTCCTTCCCACAAAGACCTTTGAATTGAAATAGAAAAGTTTCCCTTCCCAGCTGTATCGACTCAACTCTGATTGACCTCCTTCAATCTGTGTGTCTCTGTTGTAAAGAACAGGCATAAAATAAGACAGAGTTAATAGAGTTTAGGACTAAGAGCCAAACCACATTGGAATAGGAAGGAGATGAAGTACAGGGAGAGAGAGCGAAAAAGAGGGCAAGAGAGATTGAGCCAAAGGGAGAGAATGAGATCCCTTAGGGAGGAGATTGAGTTTGGGCTGCCTGAGGAGATTCTGGGCTCTAATTGGCCGAATGCCTTCACTCTGTGTTCCCACAATGCCTTGTGCTGGAGTGACTTTCTCTAAAGTCTCGATGGACTCTTCAAGGTTACCGTCACTCTTCAGCGTTATCGTGCATTCTAAGCCACTGTAGCAAATCTGCTTTTAGTGTAGTGATGGACTACTGAGAATAGCTGGCAGAATATTCAAAACTGGAATTGGCTGGGTGCCTCATACACACATACACACTCAGCCTTCCTTCATCAACTTTAGTACTCATATACATCATCTGTAAGCACTGCAGTGAAATAAATCACAAATAAACACAGCATGATCATCAAAACTGGTTGGCTTGAGCTTTGATCAAATCAGATAAGAGCAAAATATTGATGTTGAAAGGTAACTAGCTTTCCTCATACGTTTATGCATGTGTTGTTTATCCCAGTAAGTGGCTTGCTGTGACTGAATTCTGTCTGCACTAATCTTGTCATCTTCCTCTCAAACAGATTGCCATATGTATGAAATAAAGAGGTCGTAATAAAAAGCATGCCCCTGATTCCAAAAGCCGGTGAGGTGTGTTTTCTGTTTACCATTTCCATGGAGAGATACGTCTCTCTTGGCTTCCCTTGAAGCACAGCCTCAACTAACCAAATAACCTCTCATGTGTATCAAAACAGAATCAAATAAAAAAGTGATCACTGCTCTCATTTTCCCTGTGTATTTTCTTGTATAAGCCGCAGGTATTAACCAAGTGAAGATATTTCACAATATTAAAATGGCAGCTGAGAAACAATATCTTGCTTTTTTCAATCATGCTCACAATTGCATTTCTGTCGTGGTACGGGATATTTGGTGCCGTGTTTGCATATGTAACAGACTGATAAAAAGCAGAGGTGTGCACAAACCAATAAATCAAATCTTTTTGACTTGGAATATATTCTCATAACCAGAACCTTATATAGCAAATTTAGACACGAAGAGACAAACATTTTATGGAAGAATCATATATATGGCAGCAACAATGTTATTAAATTTATGAATGCATGCAAAGTTACCTAATCCAACATTGTGACAACATTCCCTAAGCGTTAGCAGTTTTCCATAACAATATTTAGCCAGCAGCTATCTTCTTTTTTAAAAAGTGAACATTCCTTTGCTCAGCAATATTATCAATTATGCAGTACTGTTCACTTTCTGCTATAATTCATTAGGAGATCAATAAAAATCACTTATGTCCAGCAGTAAAATCGTAATGTATGTGCCAGTAATCCTTAAGTAGTTCCAGGGGGAAAAAGAGCATTTTCAAAGGATTATTGATTCAAAAACTTGGATTTTAGCCAACACTGTAGTATTCTATGGTTTCAATAGATTACAGCCATCTGGGTTTATATACTACAGATGTATATAATGTGCAATGGACACATTAAAAGGTCTTGGCAGGATATAAATTGTAAATACAAGCAAAGTGATATCAATGATATTGTAAGTTATATATAATACATGGTATAAATATCAGTAAATTCATCAGATGTTAAAAGGCCATATATGACATTATACGTTTTCATTAGTTAAAGTTGCTGTATATTTTCTGCAACAATAGTAGCACAAAATAGAACTGAAAGAAAATGGACCTCTTTGGTGATGTGCAGTCATGACAAAAACTTCCTGTGTAAACCATCCATAAATCTACTGATTAAATTATTTCACTGTGTGCTATTGTGAAATGTAACAATACAACTGATTTATCACAGGAATTCTTCTGCTCAAGCTTTTCTGAATGAGGCCCAATGATTGTTCCCAAACAGGTAGCCTCACCCCCAACTCACACTATTGGTTGAATCAGTGTTACTATTTTGGAATGATAGCAATTGGTGGTTCTATCACAATCACCCAAAAAAATTGTGTGTTTGCACATTTCAGGGAAATCAACAGAAAGGTTTAATTACGATGTAGTTGTTTCTACACCCCAAATTAGTGTAGAAGGAATTATTTTAAAAGAAAGCAATGACATACAGTATCAGCTTTAAGTATAAAAGACTACAGTACAAATGTCAAAATAATTTACGTATGTAATTATAAACCATCAAATTATTATTAAATAAGGATAATATTGTATTATCCTTCATGTTATTATCATCATATCCAGTCATATGATTAATGTGACTAAACTGTCGATCATATTTCTGTGAATAATGGAAATGTTAAAATGCCTTTTAATAATGTACTGCTAAAAAGCAAAAGCTACTGAAGGACTAGAAATAATTCAGTTAAACATTTTGGTTTCTCTCTTATGAATGTTAACTTTGAACATATTAATGCACATTTCCACACTTGACAGCTCCTCACTGAAGACGCATACAGTTTTGTACACTAAGACGACCTTTGTTCCCCTCTGCTCACATTAGAAATCACTGTTACTAAAACCTTTACTAAAATTAACCACCTCTCTCTCTCTCTCTCTCTTTCCCAGTAAAACTAAAATACTAAAAAATATCCTTCTGAAATGATCTCACAAGTTTACCAATAAATATGCCATCACAATGACCTGACATTACAAAACATACATCTGGGATTTTGAAAAACATACATTGTGTGCCTTCAAGTTTCTCTACCCAACATGTGGCATGCTTTGACATATGAAAAATATGAAGATAAAATATCTGCTGTGAACAACACACTGTATTTTATAGCATTTAAGAGAACATGCAATGCATCTTTAGCGTAACAGATTAATGTTTAAAATCAGCTCTACAGAAGCAAGTTGGCATTAGAGTGAATCCTAATGCTGTTGGGTCTGAACCTGCGAGTGCCACTGAGTACTGATAGACTCCACCCATTTAATTTAATATTATTAGTATTATGCATAATCTGCAATCACCAATGCTAACCTGCTTTTAGCAGATAATATTAGCATTGACAGATTTTCTTTCGCATTCCATGAATTATATTATTGATTTTGTGGTAAACGAAGATGTATTGGTAATGTTTGTTAATATATAAATAAACAGATTAGAGATTTACGAAAGACCAGCTTCCCTTGGGATGGTGAAAGTTAATACGCTTATCTGGTTGTAACAACAAACAGGCAGTTTTACAGTCAACATGTATGTTACGATTGGCTGATCAACATTGCTGCCATTTTTCTCTCTCAAACCAAACCAATGAGGATTAAAATCAAACAATTTAGTCAAAGTCAATATTAAATAACATTTACTACCCAGTTTACTGTTTAATGTGACATGTTTCTGCATAAAACTTTCTGTGTAAAAGTTACATTTTGATAAAAGGTTACAAAGACAAGAAGTTTTCTTTGGAATTACACATACTGGTGAATCACAGAATAAAAGATGGATTGTATAGTTGTATTTAATGAAGTAATTGCAGTAAAATTAACAAGAGAACATACTGTATGGACAACCGCTGTGCGTTCCTGTCTGAAAAACATAACTGTTATAAGCCTACACAATGTTGGCCATGACTCACCAGGTAATTATGTAGCCAGCCGTACAGTCTGATTCACAAACTCTCCAATCATAATGCAAAATAAATATATAAAAAACACAAAAGTACCAGGAGGCTAACAAGAAGGAACAGCCAATACATAGCATAGTTTGCAGCCAGCATTATTACCTAATTACACCTCCTCACAGAACGATTACTGCAGCAACAGGTTTCAGGTGGACTTTGGCATTGCCTGGAGTGTTAGGGACAGACATCATCACAGGGAATCACAGACAGAGAGTCTTTCACCTCCAGTGACCCGTGGCCTCCATTTATGGGGAGTGAGGCAGTTGGAACTAATTAGTGCCGTTTGTTTCTGGCTGTATGTGGAAGGCTGGGCTTAATTCAACCTAAAACACATCACTGCTTTCCTACATGCTGCCTTTTCTCCCCTGAAACATGTCATTGAAATGTCCCATTAATATAATGTGCTGTATAGGTATAGAAAGACATAATGTTTGGTGACAGTTGAAGAGATGAATTATGGGATATGGTGTTTGATTATGTGTGGGTTGTGTAAGTACTAAGGAGCTTGAGGTACAGCTAAAGGGCATTGTTAGGCGCGATGCAGAATGAATAACCTGTGACCCCATTTACTAGTGACTATACCCACAATATAGCTAAACCTAAAGCCTTAAATTGCCTTAATAAAACGACTACTACTAAAATATTAATGGCAAATTTTTATTAAAATGTTGATTTATTGGGCAAAATAATACTTTCGCTATAGTTATAGGAATGCTGAATTGACCAATCAACTTAACATGGTTTTGTTGAATGCATGATTCTGATTGGCTAAGAGAGGTTCTAAGGAATTGAAAAATTTCTTTAACTACCACAGCAAAAGAATTAAAGTGTTGAATTGGCCAAGTGAAGCAGCTCAGCAACATGCTCAATTGTGGAGTAAAAAAGCAGTTCTAAACTCAAAAGCAGTTTAGGGATAAAAACCATTTAAGGTATAAACCATGGTATAAACCATGGTATAAACAGAATAATTGACTTCCAAGTGTTGAATTATTGAAAATGAATCCAGATTGGCTTGTGCAATAATTTTCAACAGTTCAATGGTCTTTAATCAATTATTTCTCACATATCTGATTTCCCAAACACATGTGCTCGAAAAGGCCATCAGAATTGTAATTAGGATTTCGCAAATGAGCTGTTAAAGTTCACCTCTTGCCAAATGTCCTGCTTCATATAGACAACTTTATCTTTGATTCGTTTCTGTTCATCAGCAGGGACGAGGCTGTTAAAGACAGTGAAGATATCCCGTGCAGTCTGAGATTAAAGGGTGCGAGCATGTGTCTGGAATAAGTGAGCAAGTCTCACATACACAAGTGCATCACACAGATTCAGTTCCGTTTCCTGAACACAGATCAAACCAGCTCCATCACACCCCCTTTGATGTTCATTATCAGCCCTTAGACTAATCATACCACCTAGCTGGATACACGCTTCATACACAGCATGGAAGAATCCAGACATGTGCGCACACTTACACACGCAGAATCCAGAATCTACAAGAGTGCATACGCATTCCTAAAAGCACACGACTTGACATTTTCTTCAAACTCCAGGTCAGATTTTTCTCCTGAGTGACAGACTCTGTGCTAAGATTTGCCAAAATACTAAAGTCTGAAATTAAAACTCATTTTAAATCATTACAACATAAAACAATTTCCAATCAATTTATGTTAAGATAAATTATTTGAGTTATTGTATCAACATAAATTTAACACTAAATTTATATACTAAATTTATAGTTTTATACTCTTTCTGTTTGTGAACAAAAACCTCCTATGAGTCAAATCATAGGACATCTGAGGCAAAATTGATACTTGTAAATCTTTTAAGCTTTGAAAGGAGAAACTTCTATACAACAACACGTCCCCTAGGCATTTTCAATTTTCCCACATGCAAGTTCACACAGACTTGAGTGGGATCTTGCTTTCTGTGTAATAGCAATTGAAAAGGTCAAATCTGCTGTACAGTCCAGCAACCATTTTGCTGTGCCCTTTGCTATGCCTAACTTCAGCATAATGCCCCATGACACATCTGCTACACCTGACTCAAGCAGACAAGCACAAACACAGACACATCTGCAGGCCTCACACAGAGCCATCCAAACAAACCCGGAGCAAAGAAACAGACAAGGTCATCCATACATGCCAAGTTCAGCTTCTATAAGAGCCTTAGTGAAGGATAATAGGGGAAGTTTTAATAATAAAGAAGGTTGCACCGAGAAGAGCCACAGACTCTTAATCAGGCTATCTTTGTAAACTTTACTGTTTATTTACTGTAAACAGTGTACAAAAATCATAAGTTACTAGAGGTAACCTTTAGTCATAATTGACATTTCTTTGGCAACCCTTTTGGCAAAAATCGTACACTTCTGATAAACATGGTGAACTATTTAAACTAAGACTTCTAACTTCTAACCTGTGAAACACTTATACAGTTAAAGGCACAAGGGTTGGTTATATGGCTGCAGCAGGAAAGGCGGCAGATGGCGTATGGCTCCCCTGGCTCACACGTACACATGATGAGAACGCCTGTTTACACTGATGTGAGGGGACAAGCCAATCACACCTGCTGGCACCACATTCACCCCATACATCCAGCCTCAGTAGGGATGGGTGGCAATCTCTTTGCCAGCCTGTGCATCAGATGCTACTTAAAGAAAAAAGTTGCCTCACTGGTGGGGAGGGGTGCTAATGTTAGCCCACTAAACCATCAGATTACAGAATCTGACTGGTTTTGACATTTATATCTGTCAGTACTTGTACCTGGAACATACAAATAGATTTAGTTTTACCAATATACATTTTAAATAAACAATAACTTTTGCAATAATACCTTGTGTTCTATATTTTTGTGTTATACATATTTAATATTTTCCTGTTTTCTGTTTGCTTCTTTAAAATAATGCAAACAATTATTAAAAAGCACTTTATAAATAAATTTGAATTGAACTTTATAAATAATTCTGAATATATCTTAGAATGGATCACACATTTTTTTATGGAACATAATACAAAATAATATTAAATAATCTACCAAGCTTTCTTTTCATGTAATAATACTCTGTTTGCAGTTACACTAACAACATGCTGCAAAACAAAGCATAATATACAACCATATGGTTTATTATCTCCTGGGTCAGCATATGGAGAGCAAAGTAGGGGAAGCTTCAACACACATTTAAACAAAACATCTCTTCTTCCCTCAGCGTCTGCCTGCCAGACCCAAGCTGCTAGGGGGATAAGTCTTTTGTGTTACGCATGATGCAATTATCAACAACACTGCTGAAAATACTAAAGAATTTAACATGTTAGTATACAATTCTTATAAATGGCTGTAAATAACTCAAAACCACCTACATCTGTGTGTCTCACTGGCTGATTGTTTGTGTGTCCTGTGTATTCTTAGGCATTTGTATATAAATTGTGGATTATCACACATACATTTTTGCCTAGATGTAAAGCCTACAATATCACCATGTTAACAGCATATTAATCATATAACCTTTCATGTATAAACAACTTCTGAGATGTACAAATGTTTATAAATCGTTAAGGTTCATAGAATACTGTATTCATGGAATTAACTGGTTAATTCCAATAAAATGGAATTTTATTGTTTTCATAACAAATGTGATTAATTCGATGTTTAAAACCATTACAATTATTTAACACAATTAACACACTGTCTAATTAGATACTACTGTTTGATTCTTCTCTGTTGTGTGATATGTTAAAACTTTTATAGACAACTTTGACAGCACACACAAAAACACACAAACACAGGTTTAGTTTACTATATTAGTAACAACATCTTATAAACTCCCACTGTTTTTATACCAGGCTAATGATATTTCATACACCATACCCCCAAACCTATCCCTTACATAAACCTGTTGACGTTATTAGATTTAAAGCAAAACATGATTTTGCCAATTTACAAGGCACTGGTCTTTTTTTTTCTTTTTTTCCACCAGCAGGGACCACTTTAGATTCTCATGAATCAGTTTTGAAATATTTCACAACATTAGTAATGACATTTTAAAAATAGGCACAAATGTAGACAACCTGTACATGCATCCATGCACACATACAAACACACATGCTGGCAATTCATGTTTTATAGGCACATTCCATAGATGAAATGGTTTTTAATATGGTACAAACTATACATTCCATCTTCCTACACAAACCCTACCCCAAACCTAACCAAAACTGTTTGCTATTTTAGGGATTATTCTGTATCATTTATAAGCATGTTTCATCATGGGAACCCCACAAGGTCAAAATGTACTGGTATTACTATACTTGTGGGCACATTTGGTCTCCATAACGAAATGAATACCAAAATCACACACACACATGCAGTCAAATGAGTAGGTAAGTAAAACACATAAAAGCATTAATGATGTTTCACTTATATCTCATACCTTTAGATTTAATGATAATTAAATTCAATCATTTAAATAATGCTAATGATTTTAATTTAATTAGCCCCATTTGGATTTCATTTATTATTTCATTTTATAATGTGCCTTTAAAAAACATTTTCAGGCAAAGATTCTTCCACCGATAAATCAAAGTCCCTCACTGGGATTGGGATTAAATCTGTGATATTTTGTGAAGCTTCAGGGAATTTCAGTTCTGTCCAGCTGTCATAGGATTCACATTTAAAGGTAATGAGAGTTTTAGAGTCTGTCAGTATGTTGATACTGTTTGAGTGTCAATCCAAATGCACAAAATGTATGTGTAAATATTATGTAAAAATACTTTAGAATACTAATAAGAGTTAAGGAAACAATAAAATTGTGTTCACAACACATTAATCTTTCTGAAACGTTGAATAAATGAGGATATAAACAGCATTCATTGAAACAGCTGAACTGTCATTAATCTCATACTGCCAGACAGACAGAAGTAACAATTTTCCACGATTCATTACACCACCCATGAGCTCACATGTGACAACTCAATGAGAAACTGCGTCTCAGGAAAATATGCGCACAATGAATTACAATAAAGATAGAGAGAGGGGGTCTGATGTATATATGTAGCCACTATATATGGAGGTAAATTAACGGTAGGCCTGTCACGGCAAGACAGTGAAGCACCATTGGAACAGCAGGGTTCAAAAATGGTGGAAAAAATTGCTCTTTGGTCATGGAGACACGCTTTTGAATTATGGCAGAGCTAGATGAGAAATAATACAGGTGAACAGAAATAATGGAATAAAGGTAGAAACAAACAAAAGAGATTTTTTAAACTGCAAGAAAGTGAATGGGTTAAAAATGCTTTA
>JAZGTJ010018883.1:0-11190 GCA_036877575.1 Botia almorhae | reverse complement strand
TGGGAAGTACGTGTGGAAGCGTAAAGTTAAATGACAAGAAACACACGAAACATGGAGGAGGAATGTGTAGGGTGCAATGATGGCCCTTTTCCTCCTCTTTCGCTTCAAAAACATGGTGTTGTTTGGCGAACTTCGCATACATCGCAAAGCTGTCATTAAACAAATTTCGCGTTCGTCCATCTTGGCTACGGTGTCGTGCAAAAAAAACCTTTGAGCACGCGCGATATTATAGCAAGTGTAAACACACGAATCGGATATGGGTCACAATTAAAAAGACCGTGTAAACAGACGGTCCAAAAAATCGGATATAGGCAACAAATCGGAATTAGGCATCAAGGAAAAAATCTCTTTGATGTAAAACTATTTTAATCAACCTCTTCATTTGTGTTTTCCCCAGAGCAAGGAATTGTGGGTAGTCATTCATTTAAGACCTGCTCTCTTTCCAGTAATGTCATAGTGTGTTTAATTAGGCTGTGAATTATGGCCCATTCAGACTCATGATGATTTTATTGCTGGAGGTTCTTTTCTCACAGTACCAGTGGTCATAGTAAATGTTCCTGATGCTGGACGCCCCATCTTTTATGGTAAGCAAAAAACACTGTCAAAATGTCACTTGCAGCTATACAGTAATTAGACACTTTCACATCAGATTTTATATCCAAAACCTTCAGATTTTTTTTTTTGCAGGGTTCTGTGTTAGTGAAACAATGGCCGTTCAGATGGAAGAGTGGAATAATGATGGAAGAATACTAATTGAAAGCTTTCTTCAAGTATTATTCAATCCTTCGCCAGGGATTATTCAAACAAAGTACTTACTTTGAAAAGTAGATGAGGGTAATTCTTGAAACCAATATGAAAACGGCAATTGTTAATGGTATTTAGATTTTTACATGGATTTCCGTGCATTGTTTTTAAATTAAAAAAGCGAAAAATGAATAAAGCTCACAGTGACATTAAACATTTTGTTTGAGCTTGACTTTGAGTTTAGAATTTAAACTTTAACACGCATCATGCAACACCTTTTTTGCTTATTATGCTGTCTCTATAAAGCTTCACTGTTTCCTGATAAAAATTTTAATGAGATGTTCCATGGTGGTCAGACAGAAAATTAAACAACAGCTGTTAGATGCTGAACAGAATATTCCCCAGCCATTATGAGAGGGCTTTATCATGGGAGCACTCACTACATCTAAATTAACTTATAAATGCATGAAAGCGCCTTGTATTTCAGCCACACTGCCATTTAGTATCTGTTGTTGCTGAGGAAATTCACTCAAGAGGCTTAAAAGATAATGGGAATGAATATTATGCCCTTCTTGAGTGGCACATACATAAGATTGATGTCCTGGCTTTGACGTCTGGTGTCACAAAGGTTCCCCAGGGCATCTTTTATCTATGTTCAGAGCATGGTCAGGGACTTGGCCGTGAAACAAAGTGGCTGGCTGACAGAAATGGTCTTTGAGGTTTGGATGCTTGGGGTGACCAAAAGTATTGCTGAAGCAGTGGAACAGTTAGCTTTAAAAAATTAGTTTACTCAAAAATTATATACTCACCATCATGTTGTTCCAAACTTTGTGTGATTCACCTGTGGAATGTAACAGGTGAATTTTTGAGTAATATCCGACTAGAGAATTTGTTTTCTATATAACAAAAGTGAATGGGGACTGGCTGTTATAAACGTTTTAAAAATGCTACCTTTCCATCACATAAAGCTATCTTATTACTTATTACTTAAGACTTGGAACATGTGCACAAGTTGTATGGATTACTTTTTGTCATTTTTGAAGCTTGACAGAGCTAGTCCCTTTTAACTTTCATTATGTGGCAAAAGAGTGTCCAGTACATTTTTCAGAAATGCACTTTTTGCGTTCCACTGGTTAAAAAAAATCATACAGGTTTGGAATGACATGTAAGTGCACTAACTATACATTTTAACAATTTGTGTGCTCCCTTGGAATCAAACCCACAAGCTTTGCACTGGTAACACAATGCTGTAATTGAGCTACAGGGAACACCTAGTTTCTGGAGTGAATAATGACAATGTTCATTTCCATTAAAATGTTTGTTTGTAATGAAAGAAACACATCTATTTGACTGCTAATGCTTGCTAATGATTGGTTGTTAAATGTTTAAAAACCCTCTCTTAAGTATTAAGGGGGGGGACTAAATGATCTCTGAGGGTGCATTACGGATCAGTGGCGAGAGGTGAGAGGGGTCTACTGCCGAAGCGTTCAGTTGTTTTATATTCATTTATCTGATTGAAGCTGAATGTGTGCTACATTTCAATTGGCATCAAGCCCCCTCCGGAGTGCTGGAAATATCTAATGCCTTGCCAATCATATGCACATAACAAGGAGATGTGGGTGAAGGTTAAAGTCATGACAACAAAATGTATTCTGTTCTGTTTGTCAGACTCGTCAGGCATGCAATATCTCAACCGGCGCCCGGGTGAGCGCAGGTATTGACCTTAAAAACATTTTCAAAGGGTTTTATTTTAAAGAAACCTTTGTAAAAGCTGTAGAGGGGAGATGGGGACAGTTTATGCTTGCTTTGACTGATTGATGTTGAAAGCTTCTCCCTTTGAAGTGCGCTTTGGTGGTGGAAATGTTCACAGTAAAACTGTTACGGTTGATCGTGGGCCATATTGGGCCATAGCATGGCGTCACTCGTCTCTGCAAGCCGCCACATTCACCTAAAGTGCAGGATGCACAAATAGCCACCAAAGCTTGCTTAATGGCAGGCTGCATTGTCTCTGTCTGCCTTTCCAAATCCGACCATTCGACCAGCTGCTCTCTGGCAGTCGACAAGCCTCTGGCACACACCTATTAATTGGGTTCCCACAGAACAGGAAGCAGGATTTGGGAGAGCAGAGGGAGGTACAAGGAGATGGGAGGCATCTCCGTTCCAAATTGTCTTGTCTGAGATGCTCTGGAGTGAAAATCCCTGTAAAGAACTTTTGGCTGTCTGAGTTTGCATGAAAATGCCAGCAATGGGGAGTGCAAAAGCTGGCACTCGACAAGTGGAAGTGGGTTCAGAAAGATACCAACTGTTTCTCTGTGGTGGTTTTGTTGTTCATGATAGAGTTTTGTGTTTTAGGAGAACAGTGAGTGAACATGACAGAGTAGTCCTAAGTGCAGTGAAACACATTTTTACAGATTAGTCCAGGTCTTATATACGCTATGTTATGTATAAAGAGAGACCTTTGGGAGTCATTGAACTCGGTGTGAAAACAGATCCAGTACATATACATACTGGATCTAACATTGCTTGTGTTGCGTGGACATGACAGCTAATGTTTTTGTGAACCTCTACAGTATGTGCATTTGCCACTAGTGACGGAGTGTGGCTCGTTGTTGTCCCACCAAAATGGCTGTGGATAATGGAGAGATTAGTGTCTACTTCAGATTTAGCTGTTTAAATGTTTTAATGCACTGTCAGGAATATTTAGTCTCGCATAGGCACAGAATATTGTCCACTGCAGATTCAGCCGAGATAAACTTTACAATTTTGATATGCTGTCAGGTATATTTAGTCTCGCATTGCAAGACCTTTTACTATCAGCATGAAATCTGGTCCATGTTGTATTTTATTCTGGCCAAGAGCCACCCACTTATATACAAATATACACGTGTGCTTAAGGGTTTGTTTACTTGCTATTCTGTGTAAAGTAAGAATCTTGAATATCTTAACTTTACTGTTTTACTGTATTGCAAATTCCTTATGTATATTACACTCCTGTTCTATAAAATGTTATTATTTTAAGGGCCATTTTCATGTAAGCTGAAACGGCACATCGTGCTTAAAATGATATTTTAAGTAATCTAATATGTTTATTGACTTAATGTTGCATAGTCTCAGGAAAAGTACATACTATTTTAGTAGGCTGTTTGAATAAATTACCCTTTCATAGACCCACTGAGAGAGGTATGAGCCTTTAAATGCAATAACACGTCTTTCTGATGAATGTCCATTTCTTCAAATGGTTCAAATGTGTTATCATCAGTTCAGTCAACTTCATAAAATCACAATTTACAATTTACAATTTCAAATTACAATTTCAGACAGCATTTGCCATTTTGTTGGACAATTCCATGAACAGCTCTCTGAGGTAGGCCCTCTAAGGCTTAGACTATGTATACAAGGATGTATACAAGGAGACTGTTGCATATTTAGACTGTTCTAGCTTCTTGAAGTGTGAAGGATCTGCCCCTTTAAAATACCCCTCATCTTGGTGTGGCATAATTCACTCTGGGCATTGAATTTAGCACTTGAGGTGCAATAAAGCCATTCTGATTGATAGATATGTTCGCTATTTAAAGGCCTTGACTGTAGCCTGTGGGTAAAGACATATTCAACCCCAGAGTTATCTGAAAGGTCAACATGCCATTTAATCAAACATCTGACTGCAGAGGCCATGTCTGTCAAAGATACGTGACCTTCTGCTCTCCCAACGTTTAAAGATCAGCTGTAACCTCCTCAAATACTGTCACATCTCCCCCATGTCCTGCTGTTCTCAGAGCGAGATCACTCACCTCTGTGCCTTTTGCGCTCTTTGTCTTTATCCACTTAAAGTGTGCTAGGTCTTTGACCGACTCTCGCTTTGTAGCTGGTGTTTGCTGACAGACGTGTACCATTGATCCCACACAGACACTTTTTATAGCAAAGTTCTGTTCAGCTTTCAATTATTCTGTGTTCAGTAGCAGGAAATCCAGTCATCTTTTAGGCCCAAAACAAAATGACACATTTCCATTAGGGCTAATAGAGTTTGATGCGCCTCATTAGCTCTTTATAGGCTATTGCATATAGTGGCACTATTTTTCGATGCAAGGATGATCTCTTGCTAATGGTTATTTCTAATGCAGAGCTAATGTGGAGGTCCAAGCCCTGCCCATAAACCCAAATGAAATGGGCATGTATGAGGATGCTGTACACTGGAGCATTTGCGTCAAACTCTGAAGCTGCTTGGCCTTGAATTACAATAAAAAAAACATTGCTAATGGTTGCGTTTGTGATTATTGCACATTTATCAACAGCGACTGTGGCAGGATGTTGCATAAAATAACAGGATTACAGGATTAGGTTATTCTTAATGCTGATGTGTCTGTATGCGTTTCTGCTTCATCTTGCTTTTTCAGCTCTGGCCCAGTTATGATTGAAAAAGTGTGAAAAGTGCAGAGATGGCGTAAAAAAATAAAATGATTACATTTCCTGCAATCTGTCATTTTGTCCATATAGAGCAGGGGTGTCAAACTCACCTCCTGGAGGGCCAGTGTCCTACAGAGTTTAGCTTCAACCCTAATTATACACACCTGATCCAGCTAATCAAGGTCTTCAGGATCACTAGAAACTTTCAGCCAGGTGTGCTGGAGCTGGTTGGAGCTAAACTATGCAGGACACTGGCCCTCCAGGAGCTGAGTTTGACACCTGTGATATAGAGTGTTTGGTAATCAGCAACAAATACAGAACTGATTGCATTAGAGGCCAGTGTGTTCCTAACTAAATGTAGGTGTGGAATCTAGTTTATCCTAATCACAGAGCTACTGATGTTCTCTAAACCAGTGGTTCTTAAGCTTTTTGACTTTAAGGCCCCCCATTGTCCACAACAATTTTTAAAGGGCCAACCACTCACAACTTTAACCAAATAAAATATTCTGGAGCTTGGCACAATTAGATAGATGTATATTTGTTATAACATATCCAAACCAATAAAAAAATACTTGTTTTAGCTTATTTTAATGTTTAAGAGTCTTTGTCGTATCTTGAATAATTTTAAGTCATCTTAAGGCCCCTTTGGAAGTATTTTGTCGCTATTGGGCCCCGGCCCCCTGATTGAGAAACACTACTCTAAACAGTAAACGTTGGAAAATATGAGGTGTTCATTGAATATGAAACAATGAAGTCAACAATCAATGATCAAAACTTTGATCTGTAGCAGAGGCAATTTGCCACAAATAATTAAACACAAAATATTGATTTGACATGAAATAGTTCATTAGTTATTGTGTTACTCTGTGAAAGATTAGAGTAGCACTGTCAATAACGCTCGGGGGAAAAACCCAGTCACAGGCAGCGATAACACAAAAACCTTTTATTTAAAAAAAAAACTGAAAGCGAACTCCCAATAGGGGGTGATAGATAATAAACTTAAATCACATATTAAACACGGGAAAAAAATCAATGACAATACAAAACATCTAAATAAACAAAGGCGGAACTAAGCTTTAAACATTCACGAAGACTAACGGACACAACATGCATACACACTACATTAAACTCGATATACATTAACAATAAACGTCTGACACCGATGAGAGCAAACCGACGAGAAGCATAAGCACAAACGACGAGACGCATGAGCACAAACAACGAGACGAGACGCATGAGCACAAACAACGAGACGAGACGCATGAGCACAAACAACGAGACGAGACGCATGAGCACAAACAACGAGACGAGACGCATGAGCACAAACAACGAAACGAGACGCATGAGCACAAACAACGAGACGAGACGCATGAGCACAACCGCAGATGACAGACCAGCATGGGACAGCAGACACGAGGGCATTAAAAACGACATGGAACAATGACAAACAGGTGCGCAAAATCAAACAAACGAGGAAACAAGGGGATGGGGTCATGACGCGGGATTGGAAAGCACATGGCAGATGTAAACAAAGCCAACACCATGTGCCTCTGCATAGAAGTAACACCCAGAGCGCGGGTCTAGACACCCATTTCACAAAACCGAAACCAAGACCAGACAAGATGAGTGGCATAGAACACAGATTGTGTCAGGATCCTGCCAAAACACAATCTCCACACTAGACAAAAAAGCCAGGACCCTGACAAGCACTGCTGAAGTAGCCTGGATGAGCTGTTCAATAGCACTTCATGCCCAGCTGTGTGGTGCTAATTGAGGAAAATCTGATCTCTTGACAGTGTGATTGACCAATCAGAATCAAGTGTTCAGATATGATAACACTAGTCTAACAACTGATTTTAAGTAGAGGAACAAACACATTCTGACAAAAGAAAAAGTTGTTACACATGATGATAATATCAACAACAACAACGTAGTAAATACTGGCATACGTCATAATGCACTCATATCCAATAACATCAGGAGGGATTCCGAGAGTTTTCTGTGTCTACCATCTGCGTCCCAGTAAAACTGTGTCTAATCACGCTAATGTAATTGGCCCACGGCAGTGCCTGATGCGCATCAGGTGCGCTCGCGAGTATATCAAGGCACCTGTACAGCTTCATCAGCTTTTGCAAATAATTGAAGTGCAAGTCCTTGCTGCAAATAACTCTTCTCTGTTGGATATCATCCTGTTGTCAGCAAGCAAATAACACAGCATATAGCTGGGACGCAAGATCATGGGTGAGCTTTCCCAGCCTGCCTGCCCACATATGTGGAGCTGTTGCCGGTTCATGTTTCGCAGGTGCGGGAAGCCGGCGATCACTTGTGATGTATGTTTCGGTTGAATTGCCCTTAATGGTTGGTTTTGTGTGGGTTTACAACCATCCCTGTTGTACTTCCAGAGTTTCCCGAAACCTCATGGGATCACGGAAGGAACCATGTCTGATACCTTTACTCCCCTCGAGGAAGTGCCTGCTGCCAGTATGATTCAGCCCTCCTCGTTGTATATTCAGAATTTAGGTTTTGGTCGAGACCGCAGTTCCGAGTGTCTGGAGCTGGTTTCTGTACGGCTCCCCTTCAATAGTGAATCTGGAAGCTTTCCTGACAACAGTCCCTTGGTGCTGTACCAGCCAGTCATTGCTGGGCACTTGGGGGACCTGGTTCCTGTCCTCTTGGCGATCTGTATGGGGTTTGTTTTTAGACTGAGCTCAGTTGTTTTGTAAGTCTGCCTCCCACGACCTGGCAGAGTGGCACCCTTCCTCTGTGGTGGAGAGGGGTGATACAGGGTACTCAGCCTTTCCACCTTCCGGCTGGCAAAGGAAATGGTGTGTTTAACGGTGGCAGATAGCGATTAGCTGGCTCCAACTGCTGTCTTTCAGGTAGTGTTGGAGTTGTACCACCACGAGAGCTTCGCATTCCTGAGGCGTGGGTCGAGCATAGAGCGGGTCCTCACATTAAGAGTAGCACCCTCTCTGTGGAGGGTCCTCTGCTTCCCTTAAGATCCTCAGTAAGGTAAAAGAGGATGTCAGTTCCGGATGGTTGTGGCCGGTCTTTACAAGCTCACCTCTGGACTTTGACTTCACTGAGTTCTGTGCAGAGTAGTACACTTATTTGTAGCTGCATCTCTGCCCTCTCTAGAGTAAAACTCTGCTCCCCCTAAAGCTCCAAAAGGTCCTTGACTCTTCTTAGAGCTTGGTCAATAGGACGATGTTTGAGGGGCTGATATATGTGGATTAATGTACAGCGCACAGTATACTATATGGGCCCAGTTTTACTGTTGTCAGGTTTCAATGAATAAACACAACACACAGTCAGTTGCTCCCTGGAGTATTTTAAATGTTTAGTAATTGAAGTATTCTGAAGTGTGCTAGTTTTAGAGTGTTATCCATTTTTAATCTGTACAGAGTTGATTCAGGATCAGTCTTTGACATACGCATTATGGCTGTATTTAAGTTCTTGTTGTTGAAACTTATATATTTTACTTATTTATTATTACAATTTATGCAGAAGTGTTAGCCAATTAAAAAAATGTGTGTTTACATTGAGGTCTTAAAGAACCAGCAGCAGCTAACCTGAGTCATTTGAGTGTCAGAGAGTATGTGAAATATGGCTTATATTTCTGACTGGACCTAAATATTGTCATGGTGTTTTATTAAATTGATGTTAAGATATTATTACAGTGTGACCATGTAATTGTGTTTGTAATTTGAGTTTTCAGTGTTTGGAAGTCCCTTGCTAGAACCTGAATTCATGATTATAATATACTGAATCATCACAGACAATTGGAACATG
Source organism: Botia almorhae (assembly GCA_036877575.1). NCBI lineage: Eukaryota > Metazoa > Chordata > Actinopteri > Cypriniformes > Botiidae > Botia > Botia almorhae. Next base: position 2,253 of record JAZGTJ010018883.1, on the reverse strand, counting down.
GAATAAGACATCAAGTGTTGTTATTGTTGTTCACATGAAACATCAGAATGGAATGGAAAGTGATCTAAGTGACTTTGACTGTGCAATTGTGTCAGACAGGGTGGTTTGAGTATCTCTGATAGATAGTGATCTGGGATTTTTATATGGTAAAATGTCTAGAGTCTGTAATAAAATGGTACTAACAAGAAACAGCATCCAGTGAGTAGCAGTTTTAGGGAAGAAAACATCCCCTCTGTGGGGATACAATGCAATAAGAGGTCATATGAAGAGGTCATATATTGTTGTACTAATAAGCAAATACAGCCATTATTGAAGTAATCCACACAATTGTAGTTGATTTATAAATATCTTCTAAAGTGAAACAGTATTTTAAAATTAAAAAATGCACAAATCAAAAATGGCGACATGCTAATTACATCATCTCATTGGTGTCTTAAGGTTTATGATGTCATGACATTTTGTCATGAGACACACAAAAACCAATGAGACTTTGTGTTATCAACCCTATTTTACCCTCATAATTTTAAGTTTTGGATGGACTATTCCTGTAATGAGAGAGAATAATGATAAGACAGGTTCAAGACGACAGGAAGGCAACTATGACTGTAATAACTGCTTGTACAGTACACATAACATTAAAACATCTAAATGTATGTTGACCGCAGATGTTAGGGTCAGAATTTGAAGTAAACAACATGAATTTATGGATCCATCCAGTTACATCCATTTGTCAATGGTACAAGCTGGTGCTGGTAGTCTTATGGAGAATGGGACACATTAGAGCCTGTTTGATTATTATTGATTGAAATGTGTATTGCTCCATGTGCTCCAGTCAGCACATCTCAATTCACTACACCTTTAGGATGTGTTGGAAAAGGAGATCAGCAACATGATTGTCTTTAATCTGCAGCAACTGCTTGCAGCGGAAACTCTTTTTGACCATGTTAACATGGACCAGAATCTCTAAGGAAAGCATCCAGCTCTTTAGTGGAATCCATGGAAGGATAAATTCTGGCTGTTCTGAAAAAAGGCTAGTGCTACACAAGACTGTAATGGTCTGCCTAATAAATTGGCTATTAGTTGTATATTGTCTTATTATATTTCTAGAGACAATTCTGTGTTCAGCTGTGTGTTAAGTTTAGTGTTTAGGGCCCAGTTACACGAAATCCTTAAATAAGGGTATCCTTTAGGGGAAAAAATCCCTGAGGGAAGGGATTCCTTTTAAGAGCATTGGATGGCAACAAACGGCTTAACAGTCACCGTTACCTAAGTGTTTCTATTAAGAATTTCTGAATAGTTTCTGTCAAAACACAGCAACTGAGAAGTGGTTGCTATAGTAACGAAATCGCCCACAGTAAACAGAACATACGTCGCTGAGGCGTATGATTACTTGTGATTTGAGAAAACATGCTGGATAAGCGTGTTTTTACACACACATACAGCTACTTAAACACTGTATGTTTATTCATGTCACAGATATCCAAATAATCACAACTACTATAATAAATGTTTACACCACTAATGGGAACATATACAGTAAATGAATCACTAGTGATGGCTGACACAGTTTTCCTCTATTATGTCAGCTGCAAATTGGCAGCGCTTCGTTTTTATTCCGTTTTATTCTCTTATAATTTACTCACCCTAGGCCTAGGTGTATATGACTTTCTTTGTTCAGCCGAACAAAATCAGAATTATATTAAACAATATCCTGGCTCTTCCCAGCTTTGTAATAGCATTGAATAGTGTGTAAAATTTGTAAGCTCCAACAATCATAAAAAGCGTATCCAGCCATCATAAAAGTAATCCATATTTACGTTTACATTAAGTCATTTAGCTGACACTTTTATCCAAAGTGACTTACAAATGAGGACAGGGAAGCAACTTTAATTACAATAAGAGGCAACAGTAAATAAGTGCTATAGACAGGTCTCAGATATTTCAACACAGTATAAGGTTGTTTTTTTTTAAGAAGTAGAAGTGGGGGTGTGTTAGTAAATTAGTCAAGGAAGTGAAGACGAAAAAGATGAGTTTTTAGTTGTTTCTTGAAAATGGCTAATAACTCAGTTCATTCCAGCAACCGGGCAGAGTGAAAGAGAGAGTCCAGGAGAGTGATTTCTTCCCTCGTTGGGATGGAACCACAAGGCGAAGTTCGTTAGCTGAACGCAAATTTCTGGTGGGCACATAAGTGCGAAGAAGTGAGAGCAGGTAGGGAGGTGCGGATCCAGTAGTCGCCTTGAAGGCAAACATCAG
>JAZGTJ010018882.1:0-11191 GCA_036877575.1 Botia almorhae | reverse complement strand
TTGAGGCCATGGTGGGAATGAAACAAAACTGACAGCTCTGTGAAATTGAAAGATTTGAGGTATTTTTATAGCTTTGACTCAGACCAAAGGTCAATTGTAGTTCTCAGCAGCTCTTTTGCATGCAATACCTTTTGATCACCTGATCATGACCATAAAATATGAAGGGCGGCTGAGCATTCTAACCGGTGGCCTACAAATGTTAAGAATCCCCCAACGTCAAAGATTGAAAATATTCATGATGAACAAGAAGCCAATATTTTTCTTTTGTTTACCAGGTGAAACATAGTGGTGTTCTTTGAGGCAAGACTCACTGTTGCTTATAAGGTAAAGGGTGATTCAACTCATTTAGCAGCATTTGTTCTAAATTAATGATACCTCGAATTGTGTGGTTTGCTGAGAAGAGGCGTGCAACAAGCAATCAACCGGTTTCTGCCTGGCTTTTCATAAAACAAAACAAAATCCCATAGACATAGGCTGCGTTTACACTGGCACAAAAAAAAGATATGGACATAAGATCGGATCTTAGCATTAAGACTTGCAATATAAATGCAGCCTTATATTCAAGGATGGGCCTGAGCCATTTTTAGAGACCAGACTTATGACAAGTAGACTTATGACAACTAAATAGCAACACCCTGGAAACCACCAGGGTGATAATTGACTGACTGATTGATGTTGATTGATGTATTAAGGAATTCTTATTTCAGCTATTTGTTCTGATCCTAGAAGCACCCCAACACTGTACATTTTGGATGTGCCCTTATTAGACAACTTACTTAAGGTATTGGAGTGTTCTGCTAATTAGCTGATTAGTTAATGCTGAAATCCATAACTTTTGCCTATCTACTGTTACTGTTTGAGACATAAAAAATTCCAGGCTACTTGCAAAGTTATTTTATCAGCGTGGATGAAATGTTTAAATTATAAACAAATGCTAGAAGAACGAGTTACAAATGCTACAACATCTAAAGTACTCGGGCGAGATCGCACTGAACACTGATCTGTCATGTGCTTGCTTAATAACAGATTTTGTTCATTTTTAACCAAAAATGATACAGATGTGTATTGTTGGGGTACCCACATTAACAGGATTCGGAAACTCTAGAATACTTAATAATACTATTAATAAATATTGCTGTTCAAAATGACATTTGAAGTAGTTCAATAAATTTAAAATTGTCGGACAGGCATGAGTCAACGAAAATAGAAATGTTGTAGAAATGTTATGAGAAAAAATAGAAACATTTTTCATATTTCCCAACCAGTAGGTGGTGCTGTGACAAAACTGTACAGGTATCCTCTGGACATGCATGTGGTGACAAAGTATTCAAATATACTGTTCAATACGTTCGTATTATTATACGTTCAATTCAGCATGCCTTAAGGAATCCAAAAAGACCACTCTTAAAATTTTAGACAAGCATTTTTAAGTTATAAACAAAAATAGCAATTTTCCACATCACTGCACCAGTAGGTGACAATGTGACAAAACTGTGCTTGTACCCTCTGAACATGCTTGTGATGACACATACCAAGTTTTTGTGTCAATACATTACCAAGACACAGCTTTATACCCATATTGGCCTTCTCATTGTTGAATTCATTAACGGTTTGGTCTATTAAAAGCTTTAAATAACTTTTTGGGAAAAGGAATTGTGTTTCTACGAGTTACAATTCAAAAGTTATGAACATAAACATAACTGAGCCATAACAAAAGGGGCCTTTGCCCCTTCGGGACTTGATGCCAAATGAAAACAAACATATTGTTTAAATATTAAAATAGTATCTAATAATTCTACTGACATGTCAATAATATTCTGCTTCAACTGGGAGTTTTGCAACATTCAACAACTCACTTTGTACACTAAGCATATTTATAATCCTTTTGTACAGTACTGGATAGCACAATTACATATTTGAAATCCAATCACAAGTCTGATAACACTGATAACATGACTAATGTTTTTTATGAAAGTTTATTGGTCTCACATGTTTGAAATTTATAATCACACAGTGCAGAAGTTTCTCCTATTACACAGTGTATACAAAAATATCTTATTAAAAATACATTCATGATAAATATAATTTACATTTTACACAAAGCTCAGCAGACCTCCAAACTGTATTATAAACAATTTACATTATGCATTTGACACTTTTGTCCAAAGCGGCGTACAGCACATTCAAAGTATACTTTTCTGATCAGTTTTTGGGTTCCTAAAGACTTGAATCCATGATCGCTGTCCTGTTTGTGGCATGTTCTACAAAACAGAAAGGCCAATTTTAGAATCAATTTAGGTTATAAACTGACAGTTTCCAGAAGCCTGCAGTCACAACCACTCATGTTCTTGAGTCTGTTATCTCATGACAAGCCAAAACATGGTAGTTATGGAGAGAACAAGCCATGAAAGAGACTTGTTACAGCCCCCAGAGAGCTCCCTGTGTGGCTGCAGTGGGCATTTAGTGTACGGCTCCAGGCATGCTGCGTAGGCCATGCCATGGGCCACGTAATTCTGTTCTTTGACTCCGTGAAAGAGGTGAGCCATCGGGCCTTTTGCATATATAGCCACATCTTCCCCTCCATGTGTCTCTGATTCTAAAGGAACAGCAGCTTGTTGCATGTATTCTTCATCTACTATAGACAGATATAAAATAAGAACGTTAGCATCTGACTACAATACCTACAGCTCGGTTATGTGCATTTTAAAACTGAATTGAGAATGCCTTTAAATTTTAATTTATTTCCTTTATTGCTGAAGCAAACTGGAACTTGAATTAACCTTTAGTATGAATTATACACAAACATCATACAGCATATGGAGTATTTTAATACAAATTAGATGTTAGTAATGTCTAAAATGCAAACTATATAAGTGATATATATAAGTATATATATATAAGTAATATGTGTTTAATTTAAATGTTTTCTTAATTTTTTCAAAAAATTTAAAATTGAAATTGGGTGTGAGTGTGGCCAATTTTATTTAAATTCCAACTTACAAATTAAAGATAGACATTTCTAATTTTGCCATACTCCGATATATAGACACAATACTAAATTATAACAAACACTTACAATAGTTCACTGCTGAAACATTTCCTCTACTTCCATTCACATGAATATATCCTGGTCCATTAGCATACAGGAGACTAGTAAATGGGAGATTATCATCACCAATTTTGGGTGCCAGACCTGAAAAACACACAACACTCAAACAAGGGCTATGTTTAACAATTGACAATATATTTTTAAATTATAAATTAAAAAGGGATTCAGTTTCAGTTTTCAGACATTACTGATGTCATTGTTGGATACTGAATTCTGTGCCGTGTGTTCTGGTTGTACAACATATTTTAAGAAATGAGTCTGGTCATATATACACTGGTTCCATATACACAAAAAGTACTTATTGTGCACAGTATAAATACTGTATGTTCAAAAACAGTAGATCTACTACTATATTACAGTATGTTATTTCAAACATTGCCAAGAAATAACTGACGCAATGTTAATATGTTAGTATGCTATTCCATAATGGCGATTATTTCAGTGGTACTCGAATGACAGGAAGTAGCTCAGGATGTACCAAATATCGGGTTTCCTCTGGGTGTATTGCCACCAAATGTGAAGACATGGGAGTGATCTGCAGTGACAACAGTTAGGGTGTCTGCTTCACTGGTCAGCTCAGATGCTCTCTGAATGGCCCGGTCAAACATCACTGTCTCGGTTAGGGCAAGATTGGCAACCCCATCATGGTGCCCATGATCAATTCTACCACTTAAAATAACAGAGATGTGCATCACTATACAAATTCTGATTTGATTACTTATTTGCTTAGGTACAATAAGACTAAAGAAAATAACAAATACTTATCTTCCACAAAGAGAAAGAAACCTTTAGGGTTCTTGCTGAGAATTTGTATGGCTTTCTCTGTCATGTCAACAATAGAGGGGTCACGGGTACGATTCCTGAAGACCTCAAATCTCATGTCCTTTGGTTCAAAGAGACCTGAATAAACACAAACATTAATCATTATGATTTACATATAATATAAAGCAATTATATAACACAAAATATAAAGCATTTATAGTTTACACTTACAGTTTAAGTGTCTAAATAGAAATGTTTATAATCAGCTATGTGGTAGTTTTTTATGGTAAGATTTTTAAGAAGTGTTAGTTTACTCAAAAATGAAAAACCATTCTCTCATTGTTTCATTAATTTTTTCATTTTTTCATGTTCAAAACGTTCATTTTTATGTAATTCACAAAATGAAAAAGAAAAACTCCATAAAAGGTGAACGTTTTTGCAACCTGTAAGAGGAATAGACCCAAAAATTTAAGTTGCTATTTATAGAAGTTTTGATGTTTTGCAAATTTGTCATTGATCTCATATCTCATTCATATTCTTTTGGTGTAATAAAAAATAACAATGTGCTTCTGAGTGTGTCAGTATAAACAGTATAAACCCTTCACATTCAGTGGATGTTCAGATGGATTGTCATGTGGATTTATACCAAGTGTAGTTTTATGGCGCGTTTTTGTTTTTTTTCAACAATTTTTAGATTTTTAATTAAAAATACATGAATTCTCATTTTGTGTTCCATGGAGGTCAAGGCATGGGGTTTTGCAATTACATTACATTAAGTTACTGATGACAGAATTAAAATTTTTGGACAGACTAAAGTTTCAGAATATTCTTGGTGTCCTACAGCAAACAAATAAAAATGAGATGGTTCGTTCTCATCTTTGTAACATTACCCATCAGACAGTCTGTTGTTTTAACATTCACCGCGTTAAACTGGTCTTTGTTCCAAACATACTGTGCATTCCTCCTCTAATAAACAGATCAGAGAAATAGGAACATATGATAAAACCATAAGAATGGTTGAAAGTCAAAATATGTACAGTGTAGTAACCTTACTAAGTAAATACCTTACGAACATTAAGCCAGATTTCGATAAGGTTCTTTTTGTCTTTGCGATCTCCTTTACGAGAGGATGAAGAGGGGTATTCCGGATCAGGAGTGCCCTTGGGTGTCATGTACATACGCCCACCTCCAAGAATGACCTACATGGAAACATGTAATGTTTAAAAGTTTAAAATGATGAAATCTCATCTCTGTTACATACACATTTCATTGAGTCTGCCGTCTGCCATACGGAATTAAGGTAAAGAAATTACTACTGGCCATTCTTTTGCTTTTATCAAAGTGGATGAGGATCTGGGCTGTCAAGCACCAGAATAACAAACATGGTACCAGACATTTTTCATGGAACGAGTCTAGACTCAACAGCTTTACAACAGCTTTATGTGATGAACAGACTGAAATCTTCCACTTCCACTATTGACATCACAAATGGTCACATAACAAGTTATTGTCATTGGTCATTTTCCTTTAAAGTTAAACCTGGTATGTTAGTCTGAAGGCATCGTATTTGAATAAAGAGCAGATGGGAAAGGTTTTCTATTAATAAATAGATCAATTTTAGTTAATTACAAAACATAATTATGTGGCTTTAGAAGACTTGGAATATAGAGTCATATGAACTATTTTATAACACTTACGTGGTGTTTGTTTGTTACTGCAGAATGACTTTTAGGAGACTTTTGAGTAAATGATTATAATATATAATTTATCATTACAATTATAGTAAATGAGTAAAGAATTTAAATTTTTTGAATAATCTATTACTTTAAGAATTGTCACCAATAATTGTTGATTTGATGTCAACGCACTGTCAGCGCACATCACAATATTAGGTCTGAAATTAAGGCATAAAATGGTTGGTTAAGGCTCACATCAATGTCAGTGTTGGTCACAAGCTGTGTGGCAATATCTTTGCAGCCTTGTCTGCGGGCACTGGAGGGCATATCTGCATCGCTGTACCAGCTGCGACTCACTGAGTGGGCATAGGCTGCAGCAGGTGAGGCATGCTGGACTCGGGTGGTGGTCACAATCCCAACAGACTTTCCTGGGTATACACACACACAGGCATCATCACATTTATCTTTCAAGACTAAGGAAATCCCATGATGCATAGTGATGAAAGCTGCCCTTTCAAAAAGGGAGCAAGGGGATCATAGTTTATATGAAGAGAAATGGGGGCTACCATGATTTTAGTTTAAAACCTATAATAAATATAAATATAGGGATGTTTTTTTAACAAAATCAATTGGTTAGCACAAATATGATCAGCCAACAGCATGTGCTTTTTTGCTAACACTTGCAGGGTTCTTAATTAAGCATTAAGTCACAATTAAGTCATTAAGTATTAAGCAATAAGTCTTAATTAAGTAAGTCACAAAATACAGCCATGGTATTCCTCATTGTCTTCTGCAGAAGGAAAAAAGTCATGAGGGTTTCAAATGACATGAGGATGAATGAATGAATGAGGCAACATTTAAGGTAAATTTTGCCTCTTTGTCGCCATCTCTGCATCTGCAGGTTACTTTACATACTTGTCTCAACGTATGAAGTCAAATTAAGACAGAATGACATTTCCAACTCAAATTATAATTATTATTATTAACTTACCATTACAAATCAGGGTAAGGAGGTAAGGAGACCATTTTGAACACTGATCTGTTATGTACTTTTCTTTAACCAAAGAAAGTTGCTGCTTTTAAACAAACTTAATTTTGACCAAAATGTGATGCATGTATCTGTACAAGCAGTGCAAGCATGTGCTGAGGTTACTAAAAAGGTTGTTTTTTGTTCTTTTTTACTGAGTACTAAAATACAATAGAATTAAAATTACCCAATATGTGTCCTACATATTCTTTGTGCATATTAGAGTACCAACTTAGCTTCGCTTGCCAGCAGTAAGTAGTGCTACTCATGCCCAAATCCACTAACAACACAGAAAGATGCATTGTTCTTTTGCAAAATCACTATTATGGATTATTATCCTTATCATTATGGATTCTTTTATTTTATTATTATCCACTATTGTGGAAATTTTACAAAAAGGTGCTGTGGTATTACTATGAATGGGGGAGTTACACTCATGGCCACTCTAGCTAAGGAAGTCTCGCCTTTCATTTAAAAAAAACAATTGTTAAAGACTAAGAAGACGGAGAGAGGTTCTCGGAGGGAGGTTCATTGTACAGTATAGTAAAATAGTCCCTAGTCTAAAATAGAGCATAGTAAAATAGTCCCCAACCCTTGCACATGTTCAACAGCTGGAGAAAAAAAAGTTTGTAGAACAAATTAAGCTTAAGAAACAAAATATGTGGTACAGTTGATGGCCTTTAGTCTTTTATAATGCATTACAAATATGGCTAAAAATTGAAGTGACTTTCCTTCGGTAGAGCTTCATGCTGTGTGACTGTTAGTGTGATAACGAGTGTGTGAATGTAACATACCTTGTGCTTTGGCACGATGTAGTACAGAGAAAACCTCATTGCCAAAAGTGGTGTTGCACTCATAAGGCACTGCTTTAGCACTCAACCCCACCGTTTTAGCATTGGCCTTCACACCACAGTGATAAGCCGTAGCTGTGCTTGCACTGTCCGCCACTTGTTTGTCAACACTATATGTCTATTTAGAAAAACAACACCTTACTTTATTAACTGTTGACATTATGATCACAAGCAATCTATTTTTTTCTTTGTTTGTAATTACTTTTTCTTTTATATTTACTAAGAAACATTAGATACGGTAAAAAAACAAACAAACAAAAAATGTTAAAATGCAGACAGAAGCTGCTATCTCATGATAAGAAAACACAAATGCAGGTATTTATTTAACAACTGTGTGAGAACTTTTGACCTTGTGGACTTTTAGGAATTATAATCTTAAAACACAAAATTGTTCATTTTACTCTTTCTTTAAATGACTATGTAATTAAATTAATCCTGCTTTCTTGTAGCTTAACTAGTGCTAGCACATTAAGATCATATGTTCGATTCCCAGGGAATGCAGACAGTCTTAAAATAGTTTGAATGCATTGGTGGTTGCTTTGAATAAACACAATACATGCCAAATACATGAATGGAAATTAAAAATGAAATGGAAATTTTAACAGTATCAAAAATAAACAATTAAATAAAATATTAACACAATGAAAGGTAAACATATACTTTTACAATAACATGCATGAATGATAAAATGAACATGTACAACAAAACTTATGATTATATTCTTGATTAGATCACATTCATTTTATGACACACTCATACGATGGGAAATTAGAAGCTTCAGACCTTGGACAGGGCGAGGTATGGAAATGTGTCCATGGCCAAAACAGTCTCCTCCCCCGATTTTCCCCTCATTTGACCTCTCAGAATACGAGCGGCTGAAACCGTAGACACGCCCATCCCTGAATGACAAACATATGGAGTGACATAATGTCACAGCTTGGTCCTGAACCCAAAATCCTTTATGAACTGCAGTAATATAGGGTAAGAGGTAATTGGTAGGTAAGGTCAGCCAGTTATGATGGCAAAAAATACCTGAAAGGGTGATTAATACTGTATTTTTTCTAATATGATCACACTTGCCACATGCTTGCTTATCAAAAAAATAAAAATAAAATTTGTAAAATAAAAAAAGATGAAAAAAAGACATTTGATTTGCATTATGTTACAAGAAAGAGCACACAGTAATAAATGAGACAATAAATTAGGTAATCTGTTGCCTGGGTCCCTTATGTTTAATGCTTGTTACAAAAATATTTGATTGAACAGTGTCATGATTGACCAATCAGAATCAAATATTATAAAATTCTGTACAAAATTATTTTGTAGGTATCTTGATTATACTATGTATATGTATTTCTATTGTATATCTTGTTAACTAAGAGCATGCAACTAAGAAAGCCCAAACAGGTATTACTGACAATAATTTATAGATTTATAGAATAATATAATGTAAATAATGTAGATAACTATAAGATAATATATAAGATAAAAATAAGATAACAGTAACATATTATGGCAGATTGCTTGTTAATCAAACCACAAAAATCTCATTAAAACTTTATTGTAATAATCTTTAAGAAGCAAAAGATAGTAGCAAAGATCTTACAAGGTACAATCTACCAGACTATCAATTTTCTATTCCAGACTGTTTGTAACTTACCATCACCAAGGAAGAGGATGATGTTTTTGGCACGGTATGCCCGCCGTGGCAACATAAGGGCAGCCTCTAGTGTCCTCCTGGCCTGCTCATTCCAATATGAAGGTTCTTTTTCCCATTCCGCTATTGACCAAGACAAACATCACAATATAAACAACTTCTTCCTCTCAGAAATAGCACTAGTCTGAGGTTGTAACTCTTTTAAAGATGCATGAGGTAGACGGACTCCACCACAAACCTGCCCTGACAAGACTAAACAGGCAAGCAGCCATAGTACATCCTTTGAACAAACTAATGTGACTAAACTCAACTTTTCAGCACTTCACCATTTGTCAGCTCAAAAAAAATTATCCAAAAACTCCATCCAGTTTCAACCTACATGTAAAATACCCACAAGCCCAATAGGGGATGGTACCTGTCTACCCACAAAGCTCTAATATTGGAAATACAGACAATGGGAGTGTTGTGTCCTTACCTGTGGCCTCTAGGCTACAGCTTGTGCTGAGAAGGAGGTGGGCCAACAGGAGTAGAATGCCAGGAACCCGGCTATAAACCAAACACATCCTGAGCCACGAAGAAAAGAAGCGACCTCTGCACACCTCAGCACTGTGAAGGAGTGTCTCAGAAACTTTCGGTTTCTGCTTTTTAAACCCAGGGTGTGTTGCAAGCCAGGGCCCCAGACAGCTCATAGGCTCACATTGACGTTGGGGGACCACACAGGGCTAGGAAGCCCCTTTGACTGTTTTTTTTTCCTGAATCTGGAATTTTTTTTTTAAAAGACCACTTTTCCTTGTTTCTTTTTTCTTTCTTTTTGAGATCTCTCCTGAGATCTGCTGAAGCTGGAATGATCCTTTGATGTGGCAAGTTGTGCTAATGCATGTTTTTTTATATAGTGGTTAATTCGGCAGTGGAGAAATAGCAGAGCTCAGGTTGGCACTGAACATCATTCAAACCATACTGCTTTTTTGTTTTTATACAAAAAAGCAGTATGGAAATTAGTCCAGTATGGTAGAAATGTCAAGCACTCCAGGTCTTGAAAGTATAGGCTACCAATTTCTCAGTGAGGATAAAATACTGTAATATAAAAATAGTAAAAAATAGTTTTCAATCTAAAGTCTGATCAGATGAGCTGCGTTCATAAAATACTCACACCTTCCAATTATTTCCATGTGTTAAAAATGCTTAAGTGAACTTTAAGTGAAGTGGCATTGTTAGACAAGTAAATTCGAAGTAAAATTGAGTTTAGTCTTTTATTGGCCTTATTGGAATGTGACTTAACCAATCAGAATTTGGCATTGGAAAGTTATGGAAAGTTAATAATAGTAGTTCCATATTTATCTCATGTGTTACGTAATGTGAAACTGTTTTAACCACATACTCCTAATTATTATCAATAATAATTTATTTAACATTAAATAGTCATTCATTATACTGCCGTTGGTAAAAGCAACAAGGCACTCATAGTTATGTGTTAATTTTACTTTAGTAAGTGATGGTTTGCTGACTAACTTTGTGGACTTGGACGTGTTTTGTGGGAAATAAGCATAAGCAGCATTTTTCTTCCATGAGGTAGTGGAGAATTAACGCTGTAAAAATAGAGAGAGACAAGAGAGGAAAAAAAACTAGACAACAGTATGAATAAATCCAGAAACGTTTCAGCCAGGGCTGGACATTAAATCCAGAAATGCTCAGTGCAGCTTGTTAATGATGCTTAAAGAATATCTCATCTGTGTCAGATGGACGTTACACAGCGCAGAGGGGCAGCACTATATCCTCATTTAAGGCAATTCAGACTGCTAATAAAAGAGGAAACCTGAACCGTTTCTTCATTGAGGCTTCACATGGCGGGACCACACAGCACGTACCAAAACATGAGCAAAAAAATTCAATCCTGGGCCCGTCAGGACACGTTAGACCATTGTTGTGACAGGCAGCACTTTCAAGTTCATTTGAACAAGAGATTATGCTAATAATTAGCTGGGACAAGATCGAGAACCCACACCAAGTTAGTCATAGATATTTTTCTTTTTTATTCTAAGATGTTCCCAAAGTCTTTAGACTGGAAGTGACGCTTCCAAAAATCTAATCAAAACAGAGACTTGTTGTTTT
>JAZGTJ010018881.1:0-11191 GCA_036877575.1 Botia almorhae | reverse complement strand
TGTTCCTAGCAAGTAAAGAATGAAATGGCTCTGCAGATAAACCTCATCAGTATTATTGTTGGCCAACAGGAGGTGTCAGCTCCGCGGAGACACGGGTCTACAGGGAACCCAAAGGGAGAAACAACAATGAACCTCACATCAAACGGCCCATGAACGCCTTCATGGTGTGGGCCAAAGACGAGCGCCGCAAAATCCTGCAGGCCTTCCCAGACATGCACAACTCCAACATCAGCAAAATCTTGGGTAAGTCAAAGCCCCTCCAGATCCATCATGGACGGGGAACTGTTGTCGAGTCGCTCAGTCAATAAATCAGTTTTTATTTATGCTGTCACATTGGATCAGCCACTGTTTTAGACAAAAACTCTCAAAGACTGAAATGTAGCTAAACTATGTGCACTATTAATAAAGAAGGTAAGCTTTACGTGGATAGTTTTTAACTTCATGTAATATACCAGACCTTGAATTGTAGCAAAAAAATTGTATGCAAACATATAATATCACAAGCATTTTTCCATCTTAGCAATCAACAGACAAGCCATTGACATTGTATATTTACTATGCAACACGTAAACTGTGAATATTATGTTACAATATTACCATACCTGCCTAATATTCTTTTGCTAATTATTCCGCACAATTCAATGCGTCTAAAACAGACGAGCGTGGATGAACTTCAATCTAAAACAAACTCTTGTGATCATCAGGGTCTCGCTGGAAGGCCATGACGAACCAGGAGAAACAGCCGTATTACGAGGAGCAGGCACGTCTCAGCAAGATCCACCTGGAGAAGTACCCCAACTACAAATACAAGCCCCGGCCCAAGCGCACCTGCATCATCGACGGCAAGAAGCTGCGCATAGGCGAGTACAAGCAGTTGATGAGGTCGAGGAGGCAGGAGATGAGACAGTTCTTCACTGTGGGGTAGGTGCACGAGAGAAGCCCCAGGAAGAACAACAGCCATGCATTGCCCTCTTTAGCTCTTAATGAAAACAGCTTAGAGCTCTCACAATAGGTGCATAATGACTCCATGCGGTGTGCCAGATTCTGCTGTAAAGCCTTAAATCAGTCTGATTGGAGTAATTCAGCTCATCAGCTCACTGCTTAAAGCTGCAGTCTGTAACTTCCTCTGTGTCTCTCTACCGCCATCTCTGGAGGCAGTTGTGGCAGTTGGCCTACTGGTTAGTGAGTCGGGCAGTTGTGGCCTACTGGTTAGTGAGTCAGGCTTGTAATCAGAAGGTTGCTGGTTCGATTCCAGCACTGGGGGGTAGCAACTGAAGTGCCCTTGTGCAAGGCACCTAACCCCTGATTGCTCCCCGGGGGCAGTAGTGCGCTCACATTTTGGGTATGGGTTACCATATCTGACAAATATGTCACTTTCACTCTGTTTGACGCATAAAATCGCAGGTTTCTTGCTGAGTTATTTTCCAAACGTGGATGACAAGTTTAAAATTTAAACAACAGCTGTAAGAACAAGCTACAAACGCTGCACCCCCTACAGAACCCGCACATGCGATATAGTAGCCAGATCTTCTGTTTACCGTTTCTGCAAAATGGAGCTCAAACAGTAAAATCATCTTAATAAACTTAGTGTTGTGAATCAGACTAAGGTAAGGGGATAGTTTTAAACACGGATCTGTTACCCAGCACACAGGAAACATTCTCAGAATGTTGGGGAATGTTTTCTAAAAGTTATCTCAGGTTATAATAAAACGTTCTTGAAGTAATGTTAAAAGAACTTTTTACATTATATAGATAATATAGAAAGGTTAGATTATATAAAAAGGTTTATATTTGTGAAATGACATTACTGTAAAGCAATCTGTACTTTAAACACCACAGGTCAAATTTCGATCATAATGATGCCAACGAGTGGATTCCTTTGGTAGTTACATGAACCCTGTGACATGTTCTATTAAATACGGTACAGTATTTAGTACTGTACTGTACAGTTCTAATACAGTTATGTAAAACTGATGGACTGGTGACATGTCACTGTCCAGGACTGGAGTTATGCTGGGACAGGCTCCGGTATGTTGCCTGGCCTGTAATAATCTGTATGGTATCATATTAATTAATTTCTATATGTTGCTTTGATGACATTTTGACTTATTTAACTTAATACAAGTGCATCATGCTACATTTATTACATCAATAGACTAATAAGGTGTAACAACTGGTATGATATGAGATCTTCTGTCTCAGCTATTATAGACAGTTTAATCCTAACAAAGATTTTGAAGAGAAACGTGTCGTGGTTATTGGATTGTAATTGTGAATCCAGTAAAGAAACTTACAAGGTTTTAAACATTTTGTTGGTCTGTGTGTGAAATGCAATAAATTCAAACACAACACATTTTAACCAATAACAAATCATATTTATTGACTTAATAATAATTAATAATAATAATAATTAATAATAATGAATGCAACGATTTCAACGAAACAATTTCTACATGCTAACTAACTAACAAACATATCTAAATAAAATTACATAAAAGTCTTTCCTACTTTCTGAATCAGATATAAGTTACGAATGTCTGATGATGCAAGAAGCTGATCTTTATAGAACTTGTTGTGCTTATTAATAACAAGATGTTTCATTGATGGGTCATTGACATATTTGTCATATAGACTGAGTGTCTGTTGTATCTGCTGTTTCTGTTGTTCCTTTTCTGCTTTCTTTATCTGTCTCTTCCTAAAGACCTTCAGCTCTGTAATGGTGAACGATCCCAATGTTATCGGAATGGGTTCCTTTAAAACGTTCTTGTCGCATTTTGGCTCCTGGACTTTCTTCTCTGTTTGAGCAGATTGTCCCTCAGAGAATGATGCAGCCGTTTCTTTGAACATCACAGCCTTTCTCACGTCCTTCTTAATCTGTCTTACTTGGTTCACAGGTTTCTTCTTGAGGATGTGGTCGTTCTCCAACCAGGCGACTTTCACTGTAGCTGGTGGTGGAACTTCCAGCTTCTCGTTTATTCTCACCCCTCTTGTCGTTCTTTTTCCTCGCCTTCCAGGCGGTCTCTTAATCTCCATCTCCACTACTGGATCTAGCTTTTCCACCCTCATGGATGGACGCAGTGGCAGCATTTCGACTTCAGGAGTTGAGACGTCATCTTCTCCATGCTTGCTCTTCTTCTGCATCTTTCTTGGTCCTCGCCTTTCAGGTGGTCTTTCTTCCACCTGATCCAGTTCTTCCACTGTAGTGGATGACCATGATGGCAAAATTTGCACCTCCTCTAAAATCACTTCCTCCTTCTTCGTCATGCACTTTTCCTGCGTGTTTCTTGGCTCAGTCCAAGCATGTTTGGGGACGGAAGGTGGTGGAGGTGCAAGCTTCATCGGCCTCTTTCCCCGTCTTTCAGGTGGTCTGTCTTCCACCACCTTGACCTGATCCAGATCTTCCACTGTGGTGAAGGAGCACAGTGACATCATCTCGGCAGGTGGAGCTTGACTCATTGTCTTTCTCTTCCCCCGCCTTTCAGGTGGTCTCTCATCCACCATCATCTTGACCTGATTCAGATCTTCCACTGTGGTGAAGGAGCACAGTGACATCATCTCGGCAGGTGGAGCTTGACTTATTGTCTTTCTCCTCCCCCGTCTTTCAGGTGGTCTCTCATCCACCATCATCTTGACCTGATTCAGATCTTCCACCATGGTGAAGGAGCACGGGGACATCATCTCGGCAGGTGGAGCTTGACTCATTGTCTTTCTCCTCCCCCGCCTTTCAGGTGGTCTCTCCACCTCCACCTTCTTTGGCATTTGCTCATGTACCACTCGTGCTTCTGACACTGTGTCAGATTGGCACATTGGCAACATTTCAGCCTCAGCAGGTGGAGTGTGGTGCTGAGGAGTCTGTTCCATCAGCGGTTCTACCACTGTGATGACAGAGAACAGTGGCAGGATGTCATCAGGTGAGGTTTCATGCTCAGATATTACCTCACCTTTTGATGTTCCCGCCACTCCTACGGATGAAGCTTGTACTTCATCCGCTTTTTCCCTGATCTGTTTTTCACTGGCATCTTCCAGTGACTGATAGTAATCCTTACTATCATACTGGTGCTGCCTGGGCAGGCACCATCCAAGCCATTCGCACACTTTCCTGAATGGATTCATTGTTCTAGATCTCTCAGTGGATCTAGAACTTGATCCCGCGCTAGAACTCGCTAGGGATCTGATCGTGGATCTCTCGGTGGATATCACGATGATGGGTGAAGGAAATGAGGTTAACACAGCTCTACCAATAGACCTAGTCACAGATCTATCACTAGAACCACTTTCGCCAATCTGTGTCCTGTGGGATGTCGTACTGGATCTTATTATGGATCTAGTAGTCAATCTCACGGAAAACACTGTCGCTGTCACTGTCACTATCTCACTGGGAATGCAATGGATCTCGCTATGGATTTCTCAATGCTGTTCACAGTAGATATCGCCTGTGGAACAGAGACCATGATTTATAGAGAAATCGAACATCAAGCATCAAATCGTATTTCTTTGAGACTCTTATATCAGCAGAATATCGCTTTTAATGCAATAAATGTAACTTCTTGGTTGTTGAAATACTGTAGCCAAACTTTAATAAATATTAATAAATACAAACGCACATATTTAAAACGGTTTTACACGAGAGGCTGCAATATAAACTTACCCTCTAACTCGCTACGCCAGATTGTGGCGCTGCGCTCCAATATATAGTGTCCCCGAGGACACGTCACTATGCCTGGTGACATCATAAAGGTGATGTAGAACGTCCGAACATTTACTGAACACAGAACATTCGGACGTGACCTGTAGGGGAAAACCCATGTACGGGTGCAGTCATTTAAAGCTGTCATCATAAATCGCTGCCAAAACTAATTGGAAACCTTGATTTTACCTTGAAGTACACAAACACAAATATACAAGTTATAAAATATTTAATTTTGTTCTTTGACATAAATGGTTTACACGGTTTTTTTAGGTACGTTGTAAAACAATATTCTGGTGGGCGGTGCAACCCACGAAAATCAGTTAGATTTTACTTAAGTGTATTAACTAGCAAATTACATGTTATAATGGTGCGTTTCACATACACTTTCATATCAGTAATGACTGCAACATAAACACAAAAATAAAATTAAGTTAAATGTTGGCGTTATATTTATTTATTTTTGTCCGATCGACCCATTAACCACTTAATGATAAAAACGATTAATGATTAATAAAGTATTTGTCAATATGGTCAGCGTCAGATTTGTTTTTCGGATAGCTCGGCCCATGAGACGTTTGTACAGCATCTGATTGGTTCTTTTTTTAATTGACATCGGGCTGGCCCAATCACATCTCTAAACAACTTAAGGGCTAAGTTAGTGTGCGTCTGTCAAAACTGTCAGAGACGGAGAAGCGCAAGGAAGACGCAGATAAAGTGCGCCGAAAAACAAATAGACCCCTTCAGACAGACTCCGCAAAATGCGTCAAAATAACAGATATTATTTCTGACGGTGGTGGTGCACAGTGAGAGGAGAGATGAGGGAGGAGTGAGTGTAGAGCCTGCGGTAAGCCGACATGCTTTCAAAACACTAAGTGCAGATACCCCTTGATAAAACTGAGCCCAAAACACAAAATTGTGCTGATAACATGATGCGATCAAATAACTAACAAATAACTCTAACGTCTCAGAGTTACCAGACCTGTTGCTCAATAACTCATTTTTATTTATTTTTAACCAGATGAAGTAACGGATTGCAGCTTTAAAATAAGGTTTCAAGCAAGCAGATCACATCTGTTGTTGTTTACCCACATTCACTTTGTGATTATACGCAGCATTAACGCTGACGTTTATTTTCCTGAGGGAGTGAAACAAAGCGATTTGATCTGGGGTTGGATGTCATTAAGTCCCCGGGTTAGTGTTTCAGCTGCTTAAAAGTAGTGCTTATCAAATTTAGACTGTAACAGAGGGCAGTGGAACAACCATAGCTTTTATTTGAGGATATTAGGGTGAGTCTGAATGTGGAGAGGGCTGAGGGCAGATGTTTGGAGCTCAGCTCTATAATTTACTGTGACTGTTTCATTTACTCCCTGGTTTGAAATCTGAATGTTTTGTGCACTTTTGTAATTCTTTTCATTCTCTATTTCCTCAAAGCTAGTTGTTTTTCTTGAGAAACATTAATCTTGTCATCCTTCTCCTAAAAGCTCTTAAGCTTCTTTGAGCTGTGCAAGAAGTAAAAAGGCTTCACCCAGCTAACAGGGAATGTTCCCAAAACGTTTTGTGAAAGTTCTCTCAAAGTTATCAAAAATGTTCTCCCAGTAATATTAGGTGAACGCTTTTTACGTATATATATATATATATATATATATATGATATATATTACGTATATCAAAAATGTTATTTTTAAGTAGTTATTGAAACATTTGAAAAACAGAATTAGAATTAACAATGTTTGAATAACATTTTTGTAACCAAACAATAACATTAATACAATGTCAAAAAACTGACGTTATAAACAACATTGAACAAAGTAACATTTTCACAGGGTTTTTTTTTACTTAAAGGAAAACGTTAGGGTAACGTTCATACAACACAAAAATTGTCATCTGGGCACTAGCACTTCATAAGCATAAATGTGTCTCTCCTGTGTGTTTCTTTCTCTCTGTATCAGGCAGCAGCCACAGACACACATCCCCATCACCTCCAGCGCAGCTGTCGTCTACCCTGGTGCCGTAACCATGGTAACCGCCACACCCTCCCCTCGCATGACATCGGATGGCTCCAGCACCTCGGCCAGCCCCGAGCCCACCATTCCTGTCATCCAGAGCACCTTCAACATGAAGATTGAACCCGGCACCACGATGTCCAGTGACCCGCTGGACGGAGAGGATGAGATGGACATGTACGAGGATTTTGAGACTACAGTAGACTACAGTAGTGAGAACGACACGCGGGAACCAGTCAGTGCAGACTGAGGCTCAAACATTCAGCAAAGAACCCTCTGCTTTTATAAGAGGGAATACTGAAAGAGACAAGGAATACCGAAAGAGACAGGGAATACCGAAAGAGACAGGGAATACTGAAAGAGACAAGGAATACCGAAAGAGACAGGGAATACCGAAAGAGACAGGGAATACCGAAAGAGACAGGGAATACCAAAAGAGACAGGGAATACTGAAAGAGACGGAATACTGAAAGAGACAAGGAATACTGAAAGAGACAAGGAATACCGAAAGAGACAAGGAATACCGAAAGAGACAGGGAATACCGAGAGAGAGACAGGGAATACTAAAAGAGACAGGGAATACTGAAAGAGACAAGGAATACTGAAAGAGACAAAAAACTAACCAACAAAGAAGAAATGTTTTGGGAGCTTACATGCAGATGTGGCTCCTACAGATTTAACAGCTGTTGGTCTGAAGTGTTTCTCTTGAGTGTTAAACAGTTTGTGTTTTGGCTTTTTTAACTATTTTATTGACTTTTTTGTATTTTAATCATGAACAATGAACAATTTAGGGGGTTTCCTACGACATTTTGAATGGCATAACTCACAGTCTTAAATTCATTTTAAGACTGTTGCTGGTTTTGATGGAGTTCTGTCTCACTCAGGTATGCTGTACCAGCCAACAGCTTGTGAATGTTTTTAATCAGAACTGTTTGAAACGAAAAAGACGACAAATATTAACGGCGACATTTTGCAATGCGATGAAACTCAAGACGTCTTTACATGTGCTGAACGATACAGGGAAAGCTTAAAACTCCCTTGTTGTTATTATTAGTATTAACTTTACTATTTTATTATTGTTTAAAAAGTCCAGATGTGCCAAACATATCACAAGCCTTAAATCTTAAAAAACGTAAAGTCTTAAGAGAGAGACCGCATGAGTCTTAGACAATCCTCGTGGTTCTCTTCTAGAACTTAAAAGGAACGTTTCCTTTCCTCTCCGTTGACTGCCATGTTAAAATACTCAGGAACTAAGTGCGCCATGTTTCATTAAAAGGTTCTTGATCACAGCGATTGTAATCGGTTCTAAATGATAAGAGGCTGAATGGCGTCCAGTCAGTCTTGGACGGGCAGCTTTGGTGCATTACAATCACACATTGCTGTTGTGCCATACGTACATGCACATCTCACCAAACTCTTCAGCCCCGATTTCCAGTGCAGAAAGTTTAAAGTCATGGGCTCTGGGATTCTGCTGTGTGTTTATCATGAAGTCCTAAGAGAACACACAGATCATCTGGGTGAAACAACTGAATCATTAATAAAGGCACTTATTGCTGAACAAAGATGAAGAATTCTTTGATTTAAAACAACTGTTTTAGGATTTGGTCTTACCGAAACCTCCTACAGAGTATGTGTGCCTTCACCTCTGCTCACCTGACCTTTTCCCAACGCACACTCTGCTTCAAGGCCACGTCCAAGAGAAGGTACCATAAAATGGAGACAAGGTGTCTTCAGAGGTCTTAAGGTCCCGGTTACCTATACTTAACTCCCCTTGTTAAAAAGCATTTACTTTAAGGTAGTGTAGGCCATTTCAGAGAGGCTAGCAGTAGTAAGCTAGCTTTAAAAGCATAAGATCCCGCCCTCCATTCAGAGTGATCTCCAAAGCCACGCCTCCTCCAATACACATGAACGAGTCAAATATATTCGGTCCGAATGCAATGATTGGACGAACCTTTTATGGTCTTGTGCCTTCCACAGAAGATAAATATATTTAGTGATTGATATCAGGATGTGAAGAGACTTTCAACCAGCACAACAAAAAATGCTTCTGGACAGAATCGCTCACCCTGCCTTTTATTCTAAGATGTTTTGAGCACTTCTGTAGAAGCTTGTATTCATAACTTTATTTAGTATGTTTTGTTTTAGTTTGTTGTGATTTTTTTTTTACATAAGGTACAATACTTGTCTGGGTGTCCCATGGCATCCACATGCAGTTTTTTTGTAATAACGTTTATTGTTCAAAGCTGTTTTATCTGTATGCTGGTGGATTGGTTGATTTGTACGTAATTTATACATATTTCCTTGACCATGCCAAGCCAGTTCTGCGCCAGTTGGCGCTTGTATAGATTAAAAAAAGAACAGAAAAGAGACTATTTCAATCTCACACGGAGACGATGATTCAAAAGTGTTACGAGCACTGGATATAAATGGTATTTTATTAATTCTGACTAATGTGAAGTCATTGTGTGAGGAAAAATCTACATAAAGCATCTGTTTGGACACACCTGACCAGATTTTAGTCATTTTTCTCTCAGTGTATTTTTGTGTGCAAAGACATGTGATGAAAGATAAACTCCAGTGCTGCATATAGAGGAGGAAGAAGCGCGTTCTCGACGCAGAAGCTCAAGCGACCGGCCAGCTGAGACACAGCGAACTTCCGTAGCACATTTTAATAATGCTCATGTATGTTTGTTTTGTATATTGTATGTGAAGCTCTCCAGTGCGTATAGACATTTTATTTATTAGCCATCATTGGCTCCGCAAGTTTTGTCTTTGCGTGTGCGCGCTTTTGGAAAGAGTTTAAAGTCTAAAATGTAAATGTGTAAAGTTTTTAATTGAACCTTTAAAAAGTTGCCATCACATCTGTTCACATTTGTTGTACAGTACAAAATATATTAATAAAAAAGTGAAAAGGGTACTTGGCTTTCGTATGCAAACGAATTCGCACGCAAGTCATTGGTTTCCAAGTGCGTTATTGGCATGACGAAATAATATTATAGTTTTGTGTCCAGACTTAGCTGTAATTGTAGTATTATTAAATAAAATACAATAAATCAGATGAGTGACACAAAATTCGGTTTATTTAGACACCGTATTGGATTGTACAGAAGCAGAATTTGACATGTTGTAATGTCATTTCTACAGTATTTTCTTAATTCACTGACGGCAGATGACGGAGTTCTTGCCTGTTCGTTTATTTACCACAAAAATGCCCTTTTCCCCACAAAAGACAGAGTTCATATGCATAAGACATCCTCATCACTCCATCTATTGTACTGCTGTTTTGTTTTATTTGCTGTGTTTGTATTTTTCTTATTATTAATATTATTATATATTTGTGGTTGTACTGATTGTTTTACATTTTCTGGATCCGTGCCCAAAGTTTAAACTCCAGAGAACATGAGTTTTCAATGAATTATATGAGTTATACTGCTGTATCATATCTAAGAGTAACAGTTACAGACGACCAACTTTATCATGCAGTACATGTGCCGGCGGGAGCCAAGCTAACAGCAATAATTTCAACCTAAAATTGAACATGAATTGTTTACGTACGCTCTGTTACAGCGTCATCGAGCTGCGCCTCTGTTCTAGTTTTGAATATGCGACATCTAAGCGCATATTTTGCCTTTAAAATTCGCCGATGTACTACCTCTCTATACACAAATTAAAACTCTCCTTTACGACAGAAAACGGTAATATTACGCAATTATATGAGAAGTCTGTTTATCCGCTAAAAGGTGGTTCTGGTCTACTCTCAAACTGGTCTCATCACTAACGAACGGCAGGTGATTTTATCGCGTCGTTGTGCGTCACACGTTCTGCGCTTGCGCAGAGCAACAAGGACGCTTCAGCGCGTGAGGCTGCCTGCAAAACATGACAGCGCATCATTTAAAGGTACTTTATGACTTGCAAAAGTACAACATTCCCTTCACAAAATGACAAATACTATCAAAAATTTGGGTCAAGTTTAATTCATGAATAATAGTGAGAAAATACTGACGTGTAGCAGGCTTTCCGAAGTTTTCACTGGGATTGGATTTCGACAATCAAACACCGATTTTTAATAAAGTTATCGTTAAAAAATCGTAATTTTTCTATTCAGATAATATATTCAAATAAAAAGTTAATATAATGAGATGTTGTGCTTGGTCAAAATAAGCAAATGTTGAGTGATTATGTTTATTTACTGACATGTATTCTTTTTTTGTTGATGAAAGGTGGACATCTTGTAATGTTACCAGGCGTACAGTCGTGTAGTAGTGACTGAAGAAGTGAGTGAAAATTCATCAGAGACCCTATCCACAGGTACACACACGCACACACGCATGACAGCAAGGTTTGTGTAAGTCATATGTGTCATTCTTCGTCATTATATACAATGATATTGATGATTCTGTGCCTTCCACAGAAGATATATATTTATATAAATATATTTAGACCACAGTGATTGCTATCAGGATGTGAAGACACTTTAAACCAGCATAGAAAATAAATGC
>JAZGTJ010018879.1:0-11192 GCA_036877575.1 Botia almorhae | reverse complement strand
AACGGGCAGTCACTGGCTACACAGACCCCAATGATGGGAAAACAATTTCTTTGTTCCAGGCCTTAAAGAAAGATCTCATTGTCAAGGATCATGGTATTCGTCTCCTAGAAGCTCAGATTGCTACTGGGGGCATCATCGATCCTGTGCACAGCCATCGGGTTCCTGTGGAGGTGGCATACCAAAGAGGCTACTTTGATGAGGAGATGAACAAGATTCTCTCTGATCCAGATGATGACACCAAGGGATTCTTCGATCCCAACACAAAGGAAAACCTCACATACCTGCAGCTCCTGGAGCGCTGTGTTAAAGATCCAAAGACTGGGCTTTATTTACTTGCTTTGAAAAAGTAGGATAGTCCAGGATTAGATGAAACATACCATGCAGAGTAATTCAGGAACTATATGAACTATATTACACTGAACTATATTACACTGTATATATTTGCTTGGTGCTAAATTTAAAGCTATTTTTAGTTAACTAAAATCACCCATTGATAAATTTATACTTGTTTAATACTAACTTAGTTTAGAATTACATTAACTTCTGGCATTACATTATGCAGAAGCACAAGCACAACTGAAAAATATGTAACTGACATTTGTGTGAAAAATTGTGTGTTACTGTTAAATATAGCATTTCATCTGTACATAAAAAAAATCAAC
The DNA here is from genome assembly GCA_036877575.1 of Botia almorhae. Lineage (NCBI taxonomy): Eukaryota > Metazoa > Chordata > Actinopteri > Cypriniformes > Botiidae > Botia > Botia almorhae. Next base: position 10,530 of record JAZGTJ010018879.1, on the reverse strand, counting down.
AACACCTTTAGTGTGTAACTTTATTTGATCAATTTCATTGTTACTAAAAACAGGTACTTCTTTAAATATGACTTGTTCACATTTATCATAAATTCATATTGTTATATGATTCTGTGGAATAAATGTTAAGTAAAATAGTTGCTGGGTAGATTAGTAAAAGCAGACAATAAACAAATTGGAAAGTGACTTTATTTCAATCAACTAACCCCTTTCACATCTCTTTTAAACAGCAATGGATTGAAATATCAGATTTCGCCAATATACATGCGAGTGGCTCCAATACAAACACGTTCAGCTTAATTTCTCTAGGAAAAGCTGAATGTCTTCTTGACCATGATACACTCGTTTGAGTCCTCTGGGCAAATGTCGACAGGAGGACAAATTCAAGTACTTCAGAGCTGGTGTTTGGCTTATCAGTAACCTGTGAAGAATTAACAAAATGTCAATCATTTTCTGGTTATATACATCACTAGCAGAAAATCTTTACTAATAAATAATAATAAATAGCAATAAAAGCAGTATTCACAGTATTACAGTGGCAAAGGCAAATATTGCAGTATTCTACAGTACAGTACACTTTACAGTACAGTAGCTTACAGTAATTTACACTTTTAATTGTTGGCGTACCTGAGGGCAGATGAAGTGACTTTAGTTCCGCCGAGATTCAGGGAACGGAAAGAATCAACTCTAGCACCATGTGCAAGATGTCCCATGGCGATCTCCAGATCTTCCTCTGAGAATGGCTGGTTGGTCAAGTCAAGCTCCCTGAGGGTGTTGCTCCACTTTTGAGCAAGCATGTGTATGCCTTTCTTGGATGCCACCATGGCATTGCTGTTGAAGTACAGGCCCCAGTATAAACACTCCAGTCCTTTATGATTAAAGCAACCGAAATAAACAAAATGCATATTATTTCTTTTCCTAAATTCATCAGCATGATCACACCTGTTATTTTTGTTTTTAAATTTTTGGAACTTCTTTTGCACTTCTAAACAATATGAAGAAACAAAGAAACAAACACATATCATTTTAAAAATTATATTGATTATTTAAAACAACATTGTTATATTTTCAATGCTGTGAGGCACATTAATGAATGCTTACTTCACATAAAAAAAACAAAAAACCTTACTTTCACAAGGCAGAGCGTACAAGCCAGTGGCAGTAATGCGAGAGGCACCACGCAGGTCTAGCACTCGCAGGTTGGGGGAGCTGTGGAGCACATTGCTCAGGTCACCGTCAGACATGAAGGAGTGAGAGGAAGTGGCAATGCACAGCTCCTCTAACATGGGGAAACCGGAGGTTGAACTCGGTGTGTTGCGGATCATTTTAGGAACCGGAGTGACGTTCATCAACCTAAAAGTCTAAATGTGCAAAATTAGTTCATTTAAAGAGTAAAAATTAAAACTGGACGAGAAAAACATTAAACAATTTTCAAGGAGCAATGTTTATTAAAATGCACCATGAACAAACTTTTTAGTTTAAACTAATATTAAAAGCTGGTGTGTAATTTCTTCTATCCCAGTTTAATATACAAACACAACTTTAAGTTCAACACTGTAGCGCTGTTTGGGGTGGGACTATCTGTCTGACCTTGACAATGTTTTGAGTATTCTATCTGAAAACCGATTAAATTGTTTGCGTTCTTGAGTTGTCTGTTACCGACAAGTATCAAGTGTGGATTCTGCATCATGCACAAGGTAGTTTTTATTACCCAAATCCCACTGTAGAAATGCCCCATTTGTGTTAATGTAGCTCTCAGCTCTATGCATAAATAAAGCTATGATTACTGATATCCACTAAACAGGTTAAAGTTACCAATTAAGTAGCATTTGGTTGGTAAAATGATAATATTATGTTGGCTTCCATGAGTCAATCCACTTTATGTAGATTTAAACAAGTTACTGAAGTGACTTAAGTTTAAAAAAATAAAAAATAATGTGCCTTTGTTAAATACATGATTAGGTGATTCTTTGCGTGATTTATCCTTCACTTTAACTTAGCGCACATCTTTGAAGATCGCAGCAGCTTTCAGCTCCATACCTGAAGTTTGGGGCATCCAATCTGCAAAGCCTGAATGCAAATGGGAATCTGGCAGTATCCTCCGTCTAATTTGGTATTGATCTCCAGCAGTTTGAGCTCAGGACAGCAGCCCTTCTTCAGATGAGGAGACATTTCCCACATCAGAAACAAACAGAGACGTGCAACAGCAACAACAATGCGGATAAACAAGAGTCCAGTGCAGTATAAGAATGAATATTAACTTACAGACAGAACACTGAGAAGTCTGTCACTCTTGGAGCTGTGTGTGAAATAAATGCTCTTTATTTGGCTACCGTACGTCTCAAGGAAGGACACCAGACCATCAACATGAAACTATAAAAAAAATGTAATAATAGTCATAGATAACTTGCAGTGTAAGTGGTGTTTTTTTTCAGAAACTAGTTCAAGATAAATTAACTGGTTAAGTCGCTGCTCTCAGTAAACAATATCAAAGTCAAAAACAAACCTCAGAGTGTTGCACGTTTAGATTTTCTAGTGATGGACAGCCAGCACCAAGACTCTGGAAGGCTTTTTCTGTCAACCCTGTGCAGTAGGACAGCTTGACTGAATGAAGATTAGGGCAGGACTGTGAAACTCTCTAGAAACACAGAATGTAATTATATTAGGACGCAGTACACACGTAACCACTCAAAATTATTCTTATCCAGATCAGAATCACTGTATTATCAACATATCGATTCTCCACGTTTACATTGGTAGAAAATACAAAGCACAATACAGCTATTTATCAATATGGTGACAATACGTAGTCCAACTTTGAAGGCTCAACTTTGAATCTGCCATTGGTTTCCTTGACAAATTCTATGTGGTTGAGTTTTTAAAATAGCGGATTAATTTATGAGTAAAATAAGGTTTATCTTTCTGTTTTATCAACTATATGCTGCAAAACATAAGCAGATCTTTCTTTACTTGTGGACAATTCTGAAACCGCATTCCAGAGGAAACCAATCATTTTAATCAACAATCAGTAAAAGGTCGTTCAATTCTATTTTCTATCCCAAACACCTTCTGGTTACCTCGATGACATAATCAACATGTTTTTTCCAGTGGCAAAGGGAGAAGTCCCTCGTCTGAGAAAATCTGTAGAAAATGGAGACACACACATTATTACAACTCATTTGTAATAATGTTCCTTTTGATACTGTATGCATAAGAGAACAAGATGTCTTCACGAGTTCTTCTCGTTAAATATTGCCCCCAGAAACCCCCAACACTTAAAGGAACATTTGGTTCAGTTTAACCACTGACCTGTTTTGTGCAAGCCAGTCTACAGTGTTCCTAATCTTCTGTTCTGTCCCAGGTAACTGAGTCTTACCGGGTTCGATCCAGCAGTAGCCAACTGACACACTGCGCCACAGGGTCGGAGAAGAGGCAGCTTCATTCCACAGACGGCAAACTCTGCCAACCCTTTCAAAAAAAAAGCAAACAAACACCACTAATAACTTCAATGAAAGCATATATACATAAAATGTTTACAATTATAATTTTAAATTAAGTGTGTGCATGGACAAATCAGAAACAAAATCATTACATTTTTAGCACGTCACAATAAAACAGTATTTATAACTATCACTAGAAATATTACAACTATAAATATACATTATAATTAATATATTTTTAATTGTTAGTTCAAGTTATTGTTATTAACATTAATTCACAACATACCTCAAGCAATGGTTTATATATGCTGTAAAAGTATTGTCACTGTTACTGTGTCATGTGACCTGTGATGTTTAGCATTAGTACAGGCTTTCCTGTAGCTCAGTGGTTAGAGCATGGCTTTAACAACGCCAAGGTTATGGGTTCGATCCCAGGGATTGCACATACTCAGAAACAATGTATAGTATAATGCATGCAATGTAAGTCGCTTATCCAAAGCGTCTGGCAAATGCGTAAATGTATTGCCTTATTATTTACCAAAAGCATTTGGTACAAACACAGTGTATGAGATTCACCTGCACAGGAAGGGTACAGCTCCATCCTGAAGAACTGCAAACCTGAAGATTTTCGCCAGGACCTCTATAGGACAGCTCTGACCCCAGTGGTCAAAACTGTCAGCCCCCAAACCGACACTTTCATCACTGGTTTCCTCTGTGACTTTAGGAACTTTAATTTTTACGGGTGCTTTTCTGGTTTCGATAGGAGAGATTTTACTCTTGCTTTTGGCAAGCACCTTCTTCTTTTTGCGTCCCTTGCGCTTGGGTTTCCATACGGTGTCGCCGCTACTTACATTTGAGATGATCAAAAGCATATCTTCTCCCTCCTGGACAGTGTAATTTGGTCTCTTAGTCCTTTGGACATTTTTTCTCTTTTTCTTCTTGCTCTTTTCATCCTTGGAGGAATCGGTCTTTCGTTTCAAAACCCCTTTTTCCTTTAAAGCCTGTTTTCTCCTTGATGCTCCAGCTCTGTTGGTCTGATGATGCTGGTCTGCAGCCGGAGCCTGAACCGACTCCCGCTCCGTGCCTGAGCTGGATACCTCCATGTGTGCGCTCTCCATGCCTGACAAAAAAGCTTGTTTCCGTATACAACTGGTCCCTAAAAATGGTCTTTATCAGACACCTTGAATACACTTTTGGAGAATAAACGATGCACCTGACCTCCAAAATCACAACATGAAGATGCTGCGGTTCATCTTAACGTTACGCTGTATGCATGCTTACTTATAGAATTAGCAGTAAACGTGCAACGTGTAAACCATCACGGAAATGAAAGAATTGTACAGCACCACTGTAAGTAATAACCAAAACACTACCGTCTTGCTTTGTTGTTTTCATTGAACTCCCATGATGCTTTGCGATACTATCGTTGCTTTAATAAAGGTCGTCATATCCGCTTTCATGCCTAGCCTGTCCGTTCTAGATCGACGGCATTTGCGGAAGAATAGAGGGCCTGTCCAATCAGGGAGTTCTTACAGCCACACGTGACTGAATGCGGAAGTGAAAGTAGAGCGGCCGCTCCTCCGCTTATACGCAGATCTTTCAACACAACAGAATCGGAATTCCCGATTCTTATTAGTCTACACACTGCAAAGGGGGGCGAAGGAGACGTACACACTGTACAATTCACACATCTCCTAAAAGCAGAGTAAAATACCACAGCAGCAAAAGATAACGGTGAGTACATTTTGAGACTCAATAGACTTATCTCGCATAAGCATATCTCAGCATTACAAGTAATCCGTGGTAAGTAAATGTATAGATCGTTTTTGTTATGGCTTTTAGGAATGCTTATACGAGCACATTTAAGTCCTTTATTTATTCGTTAGATGTTTTTTAACGTGCGATCACCGGATATTTCAAGTCACCGTATCAAGCTATCGAGGCGGTGGAGGTCGCATCCCCGCGCGCGCTTACGGAGAATAAACCACGATGCACGTGCAGCATATGTGACCTTTCAGCGCCAGCTATTCGGTTTTTAAAATAATTAAATAAATAAATAAAATAAAATGTACCAACACAGACATCAGGTCATTAATCGGCTCTAAAGGTCGATAATAAAATTCACAATCACATTTCCTCAAAAACGCCGCCGCGTGCGCGAATGGGGCGTGTCTATTAGTCAAGGGTATCGTGACTACTCAAGGATAACTAACTAGTTGACAGAAAATGTGACAGAAATCTAGGTCACCAGCTAGGTGTAATATCAGCAGTGATGCCGCTGACCTTTCGCATAATTCTTTTCATTCGTTTGATTAAATCTGTTCTGTTCCCCTAACTGAGGTTTCACAACAAGTACTTTTGACAACTCATGAAAACAAATGACCTTAACCTTAATACTAGTTTAAAAACCACGAAGTACCAGCTAGTTACTACTGCATGTAGAATATAAACATACTGTACGTGTGTAAAACTTTAACGCATTATTATGGGATGCCCCATCAATAACCAAATTATCACGGTTTTATTAAAGTAACTGTAGTGTCTGTGGTATCATTTTGGCAGAAGCTACAGTTACCATTGTCAAATATGTCTTCAGTATATGTATGCATGTAGTCAAGTCTAAGGACATTTTTTCCTTTTTCGAATCGCAGACTCATTTCCATCTCTGGTTCATGTTTTTTTGTAGGGAAAATACAGCCTATGTCTAACGACACTAATAAGAAAAGACCACATCATTGTATTTGTAAATAGAGCGACGGAATGTTTTGTTATTAAAAACACAGTGGGCTGTCACAAATGTGTGTTGTAATACTAATAGGATAACAATAGTCCCAGACGGTACATCCTGTTGTAACGTGATGAAAATAACATGAGGATTAATCTTGGGTGCATGGTTAAAATCAGGAAAATGTGGACTAGCCTGCTCTGGTTGTTATTACTAAAACGTTTATCTGGCCTTTATTTGGAAGCATGTTCCACCAGATGGTTTAAAAAACAAGCCAGTCCACTTTGGTGCGCGACAATGGAAGACCTGCAAGACTTTGGTTCCTCTACTGTGAGTGCCAAGGCCATTGCTTCTGAGCTCAGTAAGTACTTTCAGTTAACTTCACTTTTTAGTTCTAACTTTATCATTAAAGCTGCAATTCAATGTCATCTCTGTTTGAAACAAAATCGCACGTTACTGTTACTTTTACGTACTTTTCATTATGTATGTTGAACTCAAATGATGCCAAACTGACATTTACGTGAATCAGAGCCGACAGTTCAAATGATAAATGATTATTATAAACTTACCGTTGTAAATCGGGGTAAGGTAGAGACAGTGTTAAACGCTAATCCGCCATGTACTCGCTTCGGAACTGATTTGTGTTCATTTTAACCCAAACAGTAACCGATTGCAGCTTTGACCATCAAAGCGAACAAACAAAAAGTATCTGTGGCTGGTCGTATCTGGCACACGCTTACATTTAAAACTCTGTTTCACTGATGCACATGTGATAAATGTTTGTTGCGTGTTTGTGAATTATGTATGTTTGCATTATTAAATTACAGTTATGTTTCATTTTTGCAGAGGATGATTTCTACTCCAAGCTGGTTGATGACTTCCATGGTGGTCATAATGGAAACCTGTTGGATCTGGATGAAAAGCCCTGGAAAAACCGCATACTGGTCCAAGTTGGGCTGCTGAGGGAGGAGCATGATATTACATGGGTTAATCTAATACAGTGGCTCCAGAAGATTGTCCCACAACATCAGTCGGCTGATTTCCGGGGCTTGATTGTGAGAAACACCACAACCGCTTTGAGCTTAACCGGGGACGCCAGGGAAAACTTCCTTCAGTCAGACGTCAACTTTGAATTTGTCGGGCCCGTATGCGACAGCATCGGCATCGGAAGGAAAGATTTGCTGGAAGTGTCGGACTTTTCTGATCGCGCAAAACTAGCCGGTCTCTCCAATGGCCTCGTTCTTGAATTGACTAACTTCATTGCACGAGAGAAATTAGAGCCGGTCATCCTAGTGTCCTGGATCCGTAACTTTGAGCCATTATTCTGCAGCGACGGTAAGATCCAAAAAGCCTACAGGCTTCTACGTGCAAATCTTAAGAATTTAAGGATACAGTATCGCAACAATCAGAGGAGCCGGAAGAGGAGTCGTGGATTGTTGGATGAGTTCCTTCAGAGTCCATTTGATCTTCCTCCTGAAGCTGATGACACTGAATACAGGAGAGTGGCGATGATCAAGGCACATCTAAAGAGGAAGCGTCGCACTGCCACGAACAAGCCTGAGATCAAGGAGGAAGACGAACCTTTTGATATTTCACACACAGATGAGCATGATCACAGCCAGGCGAGTGAGAATGAGGAACATGGAACAAACTCAAGCCACTCGACGCAGATACAGTCACTAGATGATGTGGAAGAAGACCCAAGAACCGACACGGGTGACTGCGTAACGCTCCTTGATATCGCTGTGCTGTCTTTGCAAAAGCTCGTGGACATGTATCGAGGCAACAACGAAGTTGCGAAAGTGGTTTCAATGGATCTACTCAAAAATCACTTCTCTGCAATGCTGAAGGAAGATGCCAACCTGAGATCCCTCAATGACAAAGTAACGGCCTGTGCCTCGATCGAGGCCTCTCCGCTAGTGCCGCCCTTAAAATTTCTCCATTACATCAGTCAGTTCCTTTTCGAAGTTATTGATGCGATTGAGCAGCAGATGCTAACTATCGAAAAGGATGTCGTGAACTCCATGGGAGAGAAGCTCGGACGCGACAAGCATCCCAGATTTCGGAGTTTTCTGAACTTTGATGAGAGTGCCGTGACGCGCTACATCCACATGGCGTCTGAAATTTTATGCCCGAGAGAGGAGAGCGACCATAACTACCGAAGACACTGGCTTGCTTTTTGCATCGAGAGAAATAACCGCTCCAGATTGCCTGTCAATCATTCCAATCGTATTATTAACTACTTCGAAGCAGCCGCGGGGTTAGTTCATCATTGTGACGATGTTGCGTTGTTTGTATCTGACCTGCAGGATCTCAGTGACGACTCCAATATCCTCTTGGAGAGCATCAATGCGGACGTTAACGATGAGGCTTTGCAAGCGCTGGTCTGTGTGGTTGCCATCATCTACCTTAAAGTTCTAGGGCCCTTGTGGCAGCTACTGAAGAGCGATGGAGAATACCCTCTTTTCAGTAGGTACATTTTTTGCCTGTACGACAAGCTCCTGGAATGGTCGCAAGATGCGAGCTGCCTTTTGAAACCAGAAGCTCTGCTGAATGTGTTCCTGCAGGTTCCGGTGCAAGAGAGCAATTTTAGCGGCGTGTTTAAATACTGCCGCCTCAATGCGGAGAACCAGTACGGCACTCTCATGAGGGCTTGTTTACAGAGGATGATGAAAGTGCTTGCAGCTGTAATGGAGAAAAATCTCAAAGGTTTCCTTCCTGGGGGGGAATACTGCAAAGAGCTGCCCACGGAAATAACCGTTCAGATGGCAAACTGCACGTTTTCACAGCTGATGGGGGAGTATCCTTTTGGTCACGCATACCCATATGAGCAAAACAGACCTGATAAAACTCTTGTTCAGTCAGATGGGAGCGGTTCCAAAGAGGCAGAAAGAGATCCTGCTCCCCAGAAGACCATAGATGGTTCTGCGTCACCCGTGGTTCCATTATCTCCTGAAAAAAACATCCAAAAGCAGCAGCAGAGGTTAAAACGTTCCCACGTCTTTGAAGGGGCCAATCTCCATGCGGCGAGAAAAATGAAGGTGATCAGACTAAAGCAAAAAGCACAAGATCACGTTTATAGAAAAATAATAATCGGAGCCGTTTCCAAAAACGGTGGTCCGTGTAAAAGCAAGCAAGATGTCGAACGCTTGCTCGCAAAGTTAAAAGGTGCGAGCCGCACGCAGCAGCGCGAGGCCATTCGCTGCGAGCTGAACTATCAGAAATGCATCGTAGGTTCCAGAGACAAGAAGCTCAATCAGATGGGTTTCTCATTAACCGATATGGTTTCTACGTTGAAGGACATCTTACCCAACGAGAAGGTTCCGGTTACAACACCAGCTCAAAATCCAGTCGATCAGGCAGAGGTTCAGACAGGTGCTGTAAGCAATGATACCCCGAACCAAACGGTATCTGCAGACTCTCAAAGCACAGTTACTGGTTAACAAACATTTAAAAAAAACAATAAACAGTGTTTTCTGTGATTACAGGGAGAACCTGTAATTCCCTGATTGTCTTAACCTCGTGTTCAAATCATGCTACTTGCATTTGTTACTTATTTCATATTTTTGCATATTGTCTATATCTTTGTCAATAGACATTCAGTTTATAAGCTTGTGCTCTTAACTTCCATTATTTCTTTTGCAATAGTTTTCTAGAACAGTTTTGTAGCACGGTTGCATTAATAAAGACGTTTTTTAGAAACCTACTTGTATTGCCTTTTTTTTACATTTTCACATACTACTACAAATAGTATTCTGATATTACTTTCAGTAAGTGGATTTTGATCATTTAGCATTGACGAATGACAACTTTATTAATAAACTTTATTAAAATTCATCTCATCCATAATAAGGCTAACTTACGTTTTTGTATGATCTTCATCGGTTCAATCCATATAAAATTTCAAACAATTTTGCATTAGTAAATAGGTTTACCAAGTATTATCTTAATCTGCTTTACTTGTTTTGTACTACAATTAATTACTAGTCTAGTATAGTCACGAGCAGTACAGTGGCATCGAAGAAACTATACAGACCACTTAAAATGATGGATATTTTCCTGTGTTTAAAACAATTGACGTCACCATTCAGAAGGTTTTGCATTTCTAAGCCATTTTTGCACTTTAATGAATGTCAATAAGATTTTTGGGGTGGGTGTATCCCAGTAACCATTGACTTCCCAGTAACCATAGTTAGTCATCTTGAAAATACACCTGTTATTTCTGTAAATATTTGTGCATTTTTTTCTGTAAGTGTTTAGATGTTTTTGACCAATTGTAGCTGTACACACAACTGGCGTAAAAATCAGAACTGCATGCTCTAACTTCTCTATTCCCTCTATTCGATGCTCTAACCTCTCTATTCC
>JAZGTJ010018878.1:0-11192 GCA_036877575.1 Botia almorhae | reverse complement strand
TCCCCACTGCACTTCCTGTCCGCAATGCGGTCGAGATGTCCGTGTTAGAGGTTATAAGAGCAAACAAAACAAAAACATTAAACATGTTCTGGGAACGTTGTTCTAGGATCGTGAGTTTTCTCTGTTTGTGATGAGTTTAAGCACTTAACCCTCAGAATCTTAAAGGAATAAGTGAGGGAGAAAGAGAGAGAGAGAAGAACGGGTACCACTGTGATGACCTCCACACCTGATTGATTTGAATATTAGATGTGCTGCTCTGCATGAACACTAGCAGTTTTCCCTCCATCTAGCATTCACATCAGAGACAAACCGACAACCGCGCCGACATCAAAGCTCCCGCCGTGTGTTTGCTAGCGGAACTGAAAAGTGTTGCGATGGAGAATGACACCACAGAGATACAAATGTTGAGATGAGTGCTGCCCAAAAAACTGTTTCTTTTATTTAAACTTCACGACCTTGAGCTCCAGGCGTGACCTTTCTCTCAGCACAGAAGGAGAACTTGAGAGTGATATCTTGCCGTGTGTGTGTTCCTCAGGGTGGGCACCATGTGTTTGTGTGTGTTCACTGAGGGGGGATGGAGTGTGTGTGTGTGTGTTATTGTGTGCCAGTTTTTCCTCAGACACACAGCGAGATAAGTGTGAGAACGGGGGGCTGTGTAGCACATCCACCAGCACAGCGAGGCATGAACCACTATCATCTAGATTAAACAAATGACCAGCAGCCACAGCAGGAGGAAAGAAACAGTTAATGAAAGAGGGACAGTAGGTGCGTCGCATGTTTACAGGTAGAAAACCACCCGGCTCACTCAGTATATTCTCTGACCAATAGCGGTGCAGGAAAGGCAAGCAGTAAATTCCCGCTGGGTAATTAAAATCAATAGCCACGACTCACTTAGGAGCCGACAAGGTCAAGTGCAGGAGAGGATAATGGCCAAACAGATAAATAAAACAATTAAGTGAGGTGTCACAGTGTTTCATTAACCCCGCGTGGGGTGAGGTGTGTGTGTGCTAAAACCAGGTTGATTCAGAGTGCACAGCGAAACAGGCGAAGGTCCTAAACTTAAACCCCAGTTAAACGCAGACTGTGTACAAACACTTACTAATACATATCCCACAATGCAATGCAAACTGTATTAGTAACCAAAGTCCTTTATTCCTGCAGTCTTAGTTTCATGCTGCTGCTTGTCTTTCCTTTCTTTAATTAATAATGAATTGATTACATCCAAAATTAAATGCTTTTGGTAATAAATAATTGTTTTATTTCCCCATTAAGTTAATNTATACATATATATATATATATATATATACATATATATACATATATATACATACTGTATATGTATACACACACACACACGTTGTAAAAGTTTTAAGCTTGATATTGACATAAGCTGTCTGTTATGTTTCATATATTTGATGTGACTAAAACAGAACTGTTATTTGCAGTGCATTGTGGGTATGTTTTGGAAGCGACTCCTAGAACACAGACAGCTGAACTCGGAGCTGATTTATACACACCCCTTAAGACCACCTGGTTACAAGTCATTTCAAATGACTCCGAAACGTGAATTTTAGTTCTTTGTGTCATATGTTTACAGATTGCAGATAGTTTGATATTTTATTGTGTCATTTAATGACACTCATGTATCAGTGGTTTAATTGTCCACAGACTCTTCTGGCCAGTGTGCTTCCTCTTTCATTTGATGAGTGTGTCGAATCAGCCTCCTTATGTAAGACTTTAATAGTGCATACAGCAGTTAGGAATAAAACAAGAGTGAAAGTATTAGACAGGAGAGAAAATGGGGGTGGGCAAGAGGCATAGTGATAAAAGGAGAGAGTACAAGGAGAGGGAATGTCTTAGTATGCATGGGCATATAGGCATTTTATGGCCTTATTTGTCTTTTTATGTCCTCTGTTCTTGAGGATGTGGCAGTACAACACTCTTAATGACCTGCCGAGATGATGGAGAGAGACAGAGTGAGAGAGAGAGAGCAGGGTGAAGCTAAAACAGCTTGGACTGCAGTAATAAAACGACCTCTGCTGCACAGACAGACTTAAAGGTCTTGTAAGGAGCAAATACACACACTTACGTTGGTACAGCTATCTTTGTAAGGACATTAATCGGAGGACAAAATACAATCTCTAGCTGCTTACCCTGACCTAAACCAGCACAACTAAGTGTCTATCCCTAAACCTAACCTTAACCCTAAAACCAAGTCATAACCCTCAAAGAACCCTTTAAAGGGGCCTCAGAAAATGAGGACCAGCCAAGATGTCCTCGCTTTACTCTCTTTGTCCTCACTCTGATGTTAGCTGGTCACACAGATCCTCACAAAGACAGATATAGAAGTACACACATACACACACACACACACACACTGAAGTCTGAATTTTGTGTAATACTGAGATTATTTTTCTTATTTTCTAAAGTTTGTGTCTCTTATCTTTCACTCAAAGAGGCGAGCAAATGCTACGAGTGTTCCACAGAAAGACACGTTTAGTACATCTCAGTTTCTCTTCTGTTCACATAATCCTTCATCTCACACGAGTCACACACTTTTGAGAAAAGTCTCTCAGATGTTTCAATGCTAAACGAGAGAAATGAGATTTGTGACTCGCTGCCCCAAAAGACGCCAGCAAACAGAATTCCAGCGGTTGACGGGTCGTATTGGATCAGTGTGAAGATGTATTTGATGGAGTTTCTGTCTAGACAACCCCAGAAGAAGCCCATATGGCCAGACACATTCCACTGAAATTGAATATTTTCCCAATGATTCTGTTTTTAAATTCAGATCTGTAGCTCATCTGTCATGTTCAACAGTCATCGTCACGTCTGTTTATTGGATCTTTAGTCATCAAAGTCGTCTAGAGTGTTTTAAAGACAAAGAAGCGTGGCGGTTGGTGGCGGTTGGTGACAGTTACTCATTTTGATGGATGATTATGCATTTTAGTGTTTCAGCAGTCAGCTCATCTCCTCACCGCCGCCCGTATCGAACCGTCAGTTTGCATCAGCGAAATCACACAAATGGCGAATGAAGTTGTTTTGAAAGCTTCACATCAAAATTTATTCTCCACATTTGAGTGTTAAACACTTGGGCCATCTGAAAATTTAAGAGAGATCAAACTCAGATCTGTGTTTATGCGTCTGAATTATTTAGTCGTGTGGTGTAACATACAGTTACATGTACTGTACAAGCAACACGGTCTGCATAAATTAAAATATCCATGTTTACCGGAACCAGAATTAAATATTAAAGCATTAGGTGTATAAATGTTTATTTTGCAAGACAGCAGAGAGCCTCAGAGACTCTGAAATACATTGTTGATGCTCAGTTATGACTTGTTTAGAAAAGCTCAGCAGATTTTTGTAAATTAAAAGCTTCAGTGGTTAACAGTTGTGTACATTCCTCAACTCTTGTGTGTTTATTGTATATTTTGACATATGGATCGTGCTTTTAACCACCAAAATCTGAACATAGTCTGAATCAGAGCAGAAAACAAGGAAAAAATTCATCGGGTTAGTCTATTGGTCTTAAACACACAGATCCTGAAATTTTCCTGCTGTCAGTTTTAGGTGAGAAGGACTGATGGAGTGGAGGTATAAGATGAATGCAGGAAAAAAGTGAAGATAAAAGAGAGAATGAGAGAGAGAGAAAATTAACCTAAAGTGTGTATAATGGACATACTTTACAACCCACCAGCTCATAATGTCAAGTTCTGCCTTGAGATGGTGAATACCCAGCGAACAGGGAAACGTTCTCAAAACATTGGTAATGTTCTCTAAAAGTTCTCTCAAAGTTATCAAAACAATTATTTTGCAGTAATGTTAGTGGAACTGTTTTAACTTCATTTATCATTTATATCAAAAACAAAGTTTTGAAAAGATACAGAAATAAAACATCTTGAATAATTGTCCGAAAACCAAGCGATATCATTAATACAATGTCTAAAAAAATGGACATTTTGAAATGTTTTCAGAACGTTTTAAACGTTTTTGTTACATTTTTGGAAATGTTTGAGGAAACGTTCTTACAGTTGTTAGTGGGGTGGTCTTGTGGAATGTTTGGCTCACATGATTGGATGAAAAACTTCTGTGGTCTTATGAGCACAAGCTAAAAAGCAATAGCTTGTGAAGTGATTGTGAATGGTAATGAATAGATGCAGATATTATACACCTCCTGTGAGCACACCAGATCTTCCTCTTTATATGATCTGTAGATGCGCATGTTGCTAGGAGGTGCAGACGGGAATGGAAAAATGCTTCTGAGAGCTCGTGGGGATTTGTAATAAATCAAAAACACACCTTTGTGACAGTGTAATTGCTTTCAGGAAGCAAATGTAGGGCCTGAGTTGGTGGGTAAAGGGAAAACAAGAGGAAATGGAGAAATATAAATGCTGCCGTACATCATTTTGGGGTGGAAAAGAAAAAGAATTAATAAAGGGCGTTACTTCACAGAAAACAGCCAGGCTTGAAATTCATTTTGAGGGGGAACTTAATTTCTTGAGAAACATATATAGGCATCTTGGGGAGAGAGAGGGAGACAAATAAGAGAGAGAAATGTCTGGTAGATAACTGACAACTTTATTTTCTGTATTCATATATCATTATTCCACCCAGCTGAGGGGTAGTTAGTTAAAGAGGAACCATTTCATATGAATTAGTTGCAAATGTTGTATAAAGATCATCATTTAGACTTCATTATGTTCTATCAGTTCTGCTCTTCCCGTTTCTGCCCTTGTCCCGGCCCGGCCCGTCTCACACAGCGACTCTGATAACACACCTCCAGCTGCATGCTTCAGCCTCGCACACACACAGATACACACACAACGCTGGTCAAGCGCATGTGGGATGCCCCACATCTCTCTCTTTGAGTGTGTGTGTGCCTGCGGGTTTAACCATATATGGGACAAATTTGTACCCAAAAGTCAGCAAAACCTGACAAATCTGTTTTTTAATTGTAAAAACTGTGTGTGTGGGTGTTTGACAGAGAGAGAGAGAGAGTAAGGTGTTAAGACTATCCTCTATTCAAACTGTCCTCTGTCCCTCTCTAAAATGTAACCCGAGAACACACTGCTAACTGTGGCTGGTTTAGGACATCATCATGTACCGTCAGCATGTCAAAGCCCCGCCTCTGTTTAACTGGATTAGGTTCAGATAAATGATTCATCGCTTTCATGCTGTCACACACAATAAAGCTTCAGACAGTCCAGAGAGCTGTGGATAAATATTAGAGATTATCTGACATGCAACAATGACATCCCAGCACGAGTCCCCCCTTCGGTTTCCATGGTAACCCTGCAGCGAGCAGCAGCTTTTAGCCAGCGTCACTTAATATTTTGATAACGATTTGGAGACATTAAAGTTTCTTCCCATTGCACAGCACCAGTTTCCCCCAATGTTTGTGTGTGTGTGTGTGTGTGTGTGTGTTCCCCATTGTGAAACCATCAAGCTGCCACCCTCTGATTTGAAAGCTTCCTCTCTCCTGCACAAGGACATCTCCATCCACTGTTTCTCTCGTTTCAGCCACAATTTTTACCCCAGACTCTCTGCCTCTCAGGCGCCGATCAATAGCTGGTTTTGTCTCCTTCAATTCTGTGTCTCGGTTGCTTTTAAATGAGCTGTGAAGCTCATGTGGAGCTGTGTGTCTGTCAGGATCTCTCAGCCCGTATCGCCCGTATCGGCCGTCTGCTGACAACAATCACACATTTGCTGACATTTCCTACGACAAACTGTACACATCATTGTATCCTGTGCTCCAAACTGACAACATGTCCAGTCATGGCTGTTTTCAAGAGGCCGACATTACAGTAAAATGTCATGTTGTGTGTGCTGGGAAGATGGGTTTTGGAATGGCTGTTGTATTCTCATCGGGTTCTAAAGATGGATTTGAATAACAGTTTGGTGCTACAACTTATAAACAATAATGCAGCCAATCACGTAACCACACACGTGTTCAAATCTGCATGTGGTCAGTTTGTAAAGAAAGAGGCGGAGCTTTTCTGTAAAGCTGTGTATGTTGTAAAATCTCTCCTAACAGAACATTCTCAGAACATTGGCTAACGTTCTCTCAACGTTATCAAATACATTCTTGCAGTAACATTAGCGGAACGCTCTATTTAACATTATATATATCAACTTGAGTGTGTTGTCCAAAACTGATATCAGAAAATGAAACAATTCTTTTGGTTAAAACTTCTGCTGAACAACTGAAGGTCAAAACGTTTAATAATCAGACGAGTGATTTAAGCACCTGGCAGAAACCAAACAGATGGATGAACAGACAGACACAGAACAAAGGAACCATTCCAGGTGTGATGGAGTGGTCAGTCTGTGGGGAGTTCTGAGGGATCATTGTGTCACAGATCATCATGAGAACCCACAGCACTAATTAAAAAACATGTTTCCTCTCTAACTGGTTCCTCTGATCAGAGCAAATGAAAGTTGGTTCTCAGTGGACTGAAAGAACACCTGCAGTCTTTGAGTGTCTCTCTCTCTCTCTCTCTCTCTCTCTCTCTCTCTCTCTGTCTCTCTCTTTAAATTGATCTTAATCAGTGTTATCTGTAAACACTGATAGCATTTTCCTGCCCTTCTTCTTTCTGAAAGTCAAAATGTTGTTTAGTTCAATTTACTAGAAAAAAGCCCCTTCTCTCTCTCTCTCTCTCTCTCTCTCTCCCTCACACACACACACACACACACACACACACACATACACACTAAAAATGAAAAACAGAAAATTGAAAGAAAGATTGAGTTATTTTTCATCACTGATTGGTATTGAAGTAGCCAGTCTGATGTATGCAGTCAGGCCTGCTCATTGCCATATATATATGCAGAATGTGTGTGTGTGTGTGTGTGTGTGTGTGTGTGTGAGAGAGAGAGAGCACTTGTGTGTTTGTGTATGTTCAGTCGCTTGATCTGCGTCTGCATTAAGAGTTAAACGAATAGAATGAGAAAGATGATCTGATGACCCATGTGATGACCTCTGTTTCCTCAGACTCTTCTTCTGTCTGTCCGTTCATCCTGATTATACCACCTAATTATCCTTCATTATAATTATCCTTATGGAGGGAAATGTGTTTGTTGTGATGAGCTGCTGTTTACCTGCTTTTTTCCTCTCGCTCCTTCTAATAGTTCCTGGTTTGCTCTTCCCTGTTTCTCTCCCAGCTCATTAAACCCGAACAATTACGTTTCCACAGAACATCTTGTTTAATGAAAACAGTCAGAGATAAAGAGAGATGAAGCTATGAAGTTATTATAGTTAAAAGTTATTATAGCATCTGCTGATTACAGCAGGATGCTTGAAATAATTCAATGTCAGAAACCTTTAGATGTTTATTGATTGAGCGTGCAAACAAATTTAGATGGGTGTCTGTGTGTGTGTGCTTGTGTGCGTGCTTGTGTGTGTGTGCTTGTGTGTGTGTCTTTAAATTAAACTGCCAATTTCCTCTGCTAATAGTATGGTGTCAAAACAGTCCAGCAATAAGAACAGGCACTAACAATTCCACCAAATTGCACCAATGCTTTTATTTTCATGGTTTACAATGAGCAACAAAATGTGGTTTTACAGCCGTAGAGAGATGTAAGAGTTACAGCCCTTTCCAGAATATAGAACAGCTTCATTCATTTCAAATCAAGCTACAAACACACTGTAAACGGAAAACAAAACACATTATTTTCAGCCCCTCGGCGAATTGTCTTATTGACAGTTTGTATTTTGCCATGCGGCTTGATGGTGTCTATTAAAACCCGAAATGGATTTTGTCAGACCGGAGTTTTGTTTTGCCTGAAGTAGCAGTCATGTGGTTGTTAATGAGATGAGCTGATTGCATTGCTCTGGGCAAACACACACACACTGTAATCAGGTCACTGTACTTCAGATACTGAGCTCTGAGTCTCCAGCTAACAGGAAACGTTCTCAGAACATTGGCTAAAAGATTCCCTCAAAGTTCTTGCAGTAATGTTTGTAAAACATTATATGTCATATAAAATAATATAAAAAATTAAAACATTATTCTTAAGTTGGTATTGGAATGTTTCAAGAATGTTACAGAATTAAAAAACATGTTTGAATAACGTTCTTGTAATCAAGCAATAACGTTAATTCAATGCATTCAAACACACCGTGTTTCTGGCACTGGTGTGAAATCTGAAGACTTCTAACAATTACTTACACTTGCAGATGTGTCAGATCACCATGACGACTGAATCTCCTGCTGTGTTTGATCCATGAGCGCTGCAGTGTACAAACACGTCTAGCATGTTTGCTAACATGTTCTGTAAGCTCTTTCTAAACCAATGGCCTGTCTGTTTTGTCAGACTCATCGCTTCTCTAATATGATTTGTCCCGCTAATGATCCCCCTGGTTCCTCTGCTGATACCTCCTCCATATCCTACACCCCCCCAATCTCCACACTAACAATCTCTTCAATAATGTTTAGCATTTAATTTTTCGTTAATAGTTCATTTAATTGAATTCAATTAATTCAATTTGCTGTGAAAACGAATCATGCAGAATTACAGAGCATTGCTCTGTGGCTGCATCAGATTACAGATGCATCAGATTATTGCTGCATTATTATAATAATGCTTCAGATGCATTATTATTCTTGTTGTGTTTTCAAATGGTGTGTTTTATGGATTATCATTATATTACTGTATGCCCAGTATGTCTGGACGCTCTTAAAACTCTTGTGTGTGATTATATGTGTGTGAAACTTTATCTAACGTAAAGGCGGACATGATAGCTTCTATAAAACCACCTCAGCTTTGTAGATGCCTGACAATTTTCAGCAGTCATGATTTTGTCCTTACAGTGACATTAGCCTAGCATTCTGCTCGCACACAGCTCGTGTTTCGCTCGTTTTACCCGGCGAGGTGTTCTGAATGCCAGAGGGACAGACTGATAACGCACACAAATCCTGTCACCATAAATCCAGACCATTTTCCACCTTTAGTCACAGTTGTCAAGGATAATGATGTCCCACAATGCATTCTGATTTTCCACGGCTTGTCATTGTCATTAAGAGAGAGAAGCCGTCAGTCAGACATGCCAGCTCTTAATCCCTGCGACACACACGCAATGTACATGCAATTTCATTTAAATATTGCATTTCTCTTCTCAGTCTATTTAAATTTACTTTGTTCGTTTATACAGGCAGCTAATGAATACGCCACAGCGATACATGACTGTTAGTGCTTCTGTTACCTTTAAGACTTTGAATTGGTTCTGAAAAATGAACCGGCATTAACCCGCTAACAGGGAGCACAGTTTACGTTGTAAGAATGTTTCACTTACATTTGAATTATGTAAAAAAAATTGAAATTTTACTTTGACTGTTGTGCTAACATTCAAAACTTCCACTTTTTAGATGTTGTATTAACATTATTGTTTTTTAATTCTGTAACATTTTTTAAAAAGTTCCACTAAGAACTTAAGAATAAAATTTTTGATATATAACATTAAAAAAACTTTCTACCAACATTACTTCATAAACATTTAACATTCAGAGATCGTTGAGAGAACTTTTAGAGAACGTTCAGAGAATGTGAGCCAACATTTGGAGAATGTTCCTTCTATACTTGCATAAATAGTAGAATACTAAACATTGTGCACTTCTTCAACAGTACTGCATCTGATAATGTTGGCGATAAGCACTTTTATTTAAATGAAACTGGACGTTATTTGTGGAGTTGCTTCATGTATATATATCACCCAAAATCAGGCAGTTATGAGGTTTGGGTGTTGACTGCCTTTGTCTGTAGTAGAGAGCGAGGCTGTACTAGTATAGTTCACTAGTATAGTCTACTAGCATAGTATAATGCAATGTAAGTCGCTTTGGATAAAAGCGTCTGCCAAATGCGTAAATGTAAATGTACGGCTTTGGTTTGTGAGCACAGACACAAAATAGATGCTCCCGGAAATCCAATTTTCCCAAAATGAGTTTTCAGTCAGTGCAGGCTGGTAATATGCTAAGATAATACATTAACCGATGTAGCTCAACAGATTATCACAACTGCTCAGAACTAATTCAGTTAGATCAGTTTGTTTTGTTAATCAGAGTTATGAATCATAAAGCTGTTCGAGCAATCATATTGTCATTGTAACAGCGTCGCTGTTGGCATGACAGCGTTTCTGTCATTCAGTATCATAGCAACGGCTGTTTCAGAAAGGAAAAAAAAAACACTTTCATTTCAGAGCAGAAAAATTACAGTGCGAGCGCATCACAAATGTCTGTCACCTTCAGCCTTTCACTTCGGTTTGTAAGTACAGTCGACCTGCCTGTGAGCTGAGGACATGATGCGTGATGCAGAATCGCCTCACAGCATGCCACTGCAGCTCCACGTTGTGTTCGATAGCATTACACAGCAGTGTGTGTCGGTTCCTCTCTGGGCTGGTGGGGGTCCATTGATCCCACATCTGTGTAAATATCGCTTCATGCGTGATGCTCGTGTTGTTTTTTATTTAAAGAGGTTTTGTGGGATCTGAGGGTAAGACTGGAGATTAGGTTTAGACAGATAACCTGTTCAGGATGTGCCAAATTTTCGTACCCATTTATTTAGATACCCACATTGTTATACGCTTCAAGGGCCAAGCAGGAAGTGTGCTGTTTGTAGGGTTCAAAATATATGTGTAGTTTGTCATCATGTGCTCCTGGGATCCTTAAGTGTGTGCTCTTCTTAGTACACACTTAAAGTGACACTTCAAGAAATGATAGTACTGTTCACTTGTTCATCAATGTGCATACATGCATTAGTCTGACAAAGAAAGAGAGAGGGAGAGAGAGAGAGAGGGAGGGAGGGTTTGGACAGGGGGGTTCGGTCAGGTTTACAGCCTCACAGGGTGATCTTTCTGAGGATGGAGCTGATGAAGAACAGAGAGGTCCTCACGGCCAGTGAGATCTGCTCTTCTAATTGGTCTTCATAAATATTGAATGGCATGGAGATGAAATTCAGTCTTGGCTTTTAAGTGTTGAATAGGTGGGATGTGCAGTTCACTGTGGGGTGATTGGATTCTCTGCTCTGGGGCTGCTGCTCATCTGCAGGTCAGCGAGATGTTTCAGGTCTAAAGGGTGCGAGTACTCTACTCAGCTCAGCTACTCACTTCCCTCTACTGATATTTAGGGTGAAATACTTTAGCTTCAGTCTCCAGTCATCATATGTGTTTTTAAATAGAGAGCACAGAGAACTCAGGT
>JAZGTJ010018875.1:0-11193 GCA_036877575.1 Botia almorhae | reverse complement strand
AAATACAGACAGCTCAGAAACTGAGACAGAGACAGAAAAGTTATAGTATTGGTCAAGCTGGAAACATGTATATACAATTCATTGTCCATCTATCTATCCATCTATCCATCCATCCATCTATCCGTCTGTCTGTCTATCTATCTATCTATCTATCTATCTATCTATCTAACCAACTCCAAGCATAAAAGCAAAAAGTATTGCACAGACGAGCACCAGTCTCATTTTTTTTAAGAAATGTAAAACTACAGCGTTGTTTATCGATATACAGAACTTGGTACACTGCGTACCGTCGTTAATCCCTAACTAGCACTTTCTGTTCCCTGATTGGCGGTTTTCCTCAGTTGTAGACACATGACGGCATCCCGTGTCCCCCGCTCTCGTTTATTTGCATCTGCTTCGGTGGTCATCAGTGCGTCACGGTCACCGATTTGGCAAAACATGCTGTATTCAGCTCACATCTGGAAACACAGTGAGCATGTCTCCAGTCCACAGAAACGTGCTTTAACTCCTCCTTTTAATTATTCCAGGCCTGGAAAGCGATTGGGAAATGAAGGTGTTGGAGTCTGCGTACGACATTCTCAGTTCGGCTGCCAGCTGCTGATCAGACCTGCGTTAGTCAAACTTTTCCATATGAGTTGTACTTCCTCATGAAATCACCCATCAACACAAACCAGTTCCAGCGTCTCCTCTACCACTGGAGCTGGTTTACTAACTGGACAGAAGATTTATTAGCACCCTTTAAACGTTTTTCACTTCGTGCGTTATTGTTTGGTCATAAATCAATAGGTCATAGTGTTAGCAATAGTTTCCCTTTTGAAATAAAAAGGTTCCATATAGCTGAACCCAAGAACCCTATACAGCCAAATATGGTTTTTAAGGGGTTCTTTGACCCTCGTATGAATGATCGAGGAACTTTATTTAAGACTTGTGTCTTTTTCTGTAGGTGTGTGTTAATCATTCTAACCCTTCCTTGTTCTGTATGTTTAATACCAGCTATGTTGCCCATGTGTTTTTTAGCGCGCCACCGGTCAAGCTTTGCTTAAAGGCTACATGATCCTCAGCACATCCTGAAATTAACAGGCTTACGGGACCGTAAATCTCATTTATTTTCCCCGTGACCTGATTTGAAACGCTCTCCACAGTTCTTATAGACGAGATCCTGTGGGATTTACTGCAGTTGAACTTTTCTGCCTGTTTTTATTGCCTTCATTTTATTTTTGACGTTCTAATTTTATCACAGTTTGTTAACAGACGCACTTTTTGCAACGTGGGTAAGTGTTACATTCGAACAGGGAAGATTTTTGAAGATTTTGCTCTGTCTGTCGTCATACATTAATAACTTTAAAGTAAACTTGCTTTGTCATGTTTACATTAGGTTTGGAAGTCTAAGACCACGTTCAAAATCTGGGAATGAAAGTCAGTTTATTTAGACTTTGCCCATCTTCTTTATTCTAAATATTCCCTTGCTTCCATTAAAGTGGATTATTATGGAATAACATCACTCTTAAAACAAAAAGGTGCTTCGTGACGCCATAGAAGAACCGTTTTTGGCTGTATGGTTCCATAAAGAACCTTTTATTAGATTATTAAAAGGTAAGAAAGAAATAGATTTTTGAATAAATGGTTCTTTGGGGAACCAAAAATGGTTCTTTTATGGCATCGCTGTAAAGAACCTTTTAAGAACCTTTATTTTAAGCGATCATCAAGTTTTTAACTTTTAAAGTTCTTCTCACTCTTCTTCTCACTCTTTTTCACTACAGTTGTTATGCTGACAATATATTTTATAATGGAAGGTTTGTGTTTAATGCAATACATCTAAGTTAATAATGACTTAATACTTGAAGCATAAGACTTTGACAGAGACCCCTCTGTATATCATAAGCTGGTTTAGTAGCCTAAAGGTGGCATTTTTTAAGGGTCCCATCAAATGTGACAGTTCATTGTGTACATCTGCAACCTACAAGTGTACTAGCTTCACTAAATGTGTGATACTAAAGACTCATGACGTGTAACTGATTGTCAAGAAGCTTTATGTCAGGGCAGACCTGACTCAAACGGTTAACTGTACAACATGTCGACTTTTAAGGGGGGGTGAGCCCCAGGCGGCATCGCATTTGACTGGGTCACTGTAATCAGGGAGCAGTAAGAATTTACTCCAGTGTCATGACTTATAATGGCACCCAGTATGTATTTAACCTTTCACCTTCTGTTGACAGTTGTTCTCTCACTTTGTAATTTTAGAGAGAAGCCGACAGAGGAGGCCAAAGCAGGGACGAGCAAAGCTCCAAATGTCCAAACAAAACCAGCAACCAACCCTGATCCAGACGAGCTGTTTGATGATTTCTGACCTGCTTTGCATCTAAGAAGCAGCCCTCATCAGAACCGTGACTTTTGGACTGTTCTTTAACACTAGGAATAATATAAATTTTTAGCTATTTTTACAATAAATATGAATTGATTTTTTTAATACGCAGCAAATAAGAGGAAATTATGGTTGCATTTTTAACTGTAAGTTGTGATTAAATACATGTAATAAATGTTTCCAACACCAATTACATTTTGGTGTGCAGTTCATCCTACGTCATGTGTTTTGTTGACGTGAAATTTCACATCCGATATTGCGGATTGAGAACAGAAACTCTGTTACTTTTCTTAGCGGTTTTTGACTTGCTAATTATAAATTGGACGAACAATCATATAGATTCACTTTGAAGGAGGAACATGTATTCAGAGATTCTTAACGTGGAGCACTAAGCAGCAATCTAGAACGTCTTAGCAACTGCATAGCAACACATTAAAAATTCCGTTAAACACCTAATCAACCACTTACTGGTGAAATCTTTAAGAACTGTTAACCATTCAAAGCATCTATAATAGACCGTTTTTTGTATATATATATATATATGAATAGTTTTTGATCAAAATCGCCTGTTGCGGTGATAACGCAACCTTCTCTCCCTCGTGTGGAAATCTCAGGCAAGCCCTTGTTAGCAGACATGGGCAGTTCACGTCAGTTTACAAAAGTAATTTGGTCACCTTCACACCCCTTAATAACCCCAGTTACTCTATCAGCACCTTCTCGCGGTCTGATTATCAGCGCTCACTCAGACCGCAACAGTTCCCCGCAGATGCGCTTTTACGCACGACGCTGCGTTAAAGAGCGCGGTGTGCAGCGGCGCGAATGTTTGCGATTCTCTGTAGAATAAATGTTGATTTTAATTGAAGTGATAAAATAACTTCTAATGAGATTTATACTAATATCTGAAACGTTTAGATGAGATGTCACAAGATAATTTCCGTTTGGAAATTGCAGAATACTTTGGAATTATTGTTTTGCGCGCAGTTGTTCGTTGCACTGCGTACCTTGTGATGCGTCCTGATATCTGTCTATTAAAAACACTTATAAAAATAGTAAATATATTCTATACACCGCACGTTCGTGGTAGTTTTAGCAGTGATGCAATACCTAGTTTGTATACAGACGCAACAGCGAACGAGCACTGCCGCTCTTCTGCTGGGATGGATCAGATTAGTTTTGGGTGGGCACTGTCTGCCCCTCCTATGGTAACTGACGAAATCAAGGGTGGACATGGAATTTGAACTTGCTGCCGGCTTCTGTCTCCATTCTTTTTCTGGGCACCGGAGGAAGAGAACACTGAGATCTGCTCGCTGCTGCTGGTGCATCAGAAATATTGCACTTTTTTGGGGATCGCAGCTCGTTCTCGAATTTGGAGAGTCGGAAGTGAAAACTGTCTACTGGTAAAAGAATACAGTGAGTGTTGTTAGTAACATAATCAATATTATTCTTGTTATTATTATTATTATTAATAATAATAATTTGTATTATTATATTGTGTTATGTAGTGTTAATAATAAATAAAATAACATTATTTATTTAATCATTTTAAATATTTTTTTCTGAAATTATCGATCTACCAATATGATCAGTTTTGTTCTTCATTTCCATAATTGTATTGTGTATTTTATTGTGTATAGTCTCGCCTGAAGATTATTCGCTGCATTTTCGATACGTCGCATCTTTGTTAGCATGCAGTGCTTCTCGGTTTCATTCACCTCAATCTCTATAACTAAACGAGCATCTTGTTAGTTTAAATTAGGATGGTTTCCTTTGCCATGCTTTCTGTTCAACACTGTTACCTCAGCGCATCTCCTTGTGTCTCAGTCTTGCGTTGAGGACAGAGCTCGCGCGTGCTCGCCCCGAACCTTTGTTTCTGACGCGCGTGGCTTTCTTCTCACCGGAGAGACGATTACTGTATTGTGTCTTTATCTTATCATGTCTTTTATTGTCTTTTCTGCCCTAATTCGGATAAGTGGTGCGATATCAACGGTGCCAGTATGTAGATAAGCTTTGGACCGCTTTTAGAAACGCTTTGAATTCAGTTAGGTTTGGTGTGATTGCTCTAACATCATTACGAATAGACTGGGTTTATCGACTTGAAGATTACACGGCAACATTAATTAATAGACAGTAACCCAAGAAGGTGTCATGCGTCTGCTCTGTGGTGTTTAAAAGCTTGTGTTCGCCTAAGAGGCGTATTAGACTGTGTCAGTCTCAAAGCTGTAACCTCAGTTGTCACACAATGATCGGTACACTTCCACGAGTGATTTATCTGTCTGATCCTGGTACAGCAGAACCGCCCTCTATTCTGAGTGAAAAGTGGGCACGACCCATTTTAAAGATGTTGACAACAGATGAATAGTCAGAAATGTAATTTACAGGCAAAATGTTTGCTTTATTAAAACTATTTTTGCTCCTTGGTGAAGAGAGAGGATAAACAGAGTGTGGGCGATTACAGACCTATTTGGACTTGGAACAACAGTAGCGTTGAACCACATTTAGTAGCACAATGTACTTGTAGCAATAAAAAACATCGTATGACTTGTTTCAGAAATGAATAGGCTGTATTTATTTACAGATCAGAGATGCTGTTGGACATTAAGCACATCCTCTGGCTAGTCTGCGTCTGCAGTGCTGTGACTCCTGATGGTAAGATTTTTATGTTTTATCACTTCTTTCAGATTAATTTCTGAGTACTTCACATGTAAGAGTCCTCAAAGCATCAGCCTGACCGAGTAAAGTAGACTGACCTTAAATCATTTTAAAAAATGTATTCATTAATTCATTTTTAAAAATGTGCAGTAAATCTAACTTTAGCGTTCCAGGAAGAAGGAAAAAGTCAAGTTTCCTGCTACTCTTTTTTTTAATACATTTTTGTCTTTAGTCAGTGTTTGTAATATATTAAATAATTGACTCAAATCCAAATCGTTTTGAGAGTTTTGTGACTCACAAAAACAAGCAGCTATCACATTTAACCGGTGTGATGTTAAACTCTCACAGAATGAAACCCTTGGTCTTTTAAGACCAGCCCTTTGAGCTCCCCCACTGACTTCCTGTTTTAATACCACACATGTCATCACAGTAATGAAAGCTCTGTTTGTTAAGCCATTCTGTGTGTTTTTTACTGCTTATTAATGGCACAATACACTGACATTTTAGGAAGGGACACCCACAAAGATCAGAGTCGGTGTCTCTTTGGGACTAGAGCACTGTTGTGTTTTGCAGTGTTTGTAAAAACGTACAAAAGATGATCTGCCTATGAGCTCATATGATGTGTCTATAAACACATGTCAGCTGTAGAGTTCCTCATGTGAAGGACCATCCTGTTCTTCGTCTGCTTCTTCTTCCCAGACTCCGTGCGTAGGATGAAGGTGGAGAAAAGTCCTCCAGTTCAGGGGACCTTGGCAGAGCAGGTGGTTCTTCCCTGCCACTTCTCCATCCTACCACCCCCTGCCGTCACCTCCAGCACCCCTGCGGTAGATGCAGCCACGATCTCCAGCACCCATCAGGACCATCTCCGCATCAAATGGACTAAAGTTGTTGATGAGGCAGAAATCACTGTGCTAGTGGCCCAGAATGGGGTCCTCAAAGTCTGGCCCGAATTCAACGGCAGGGTATCGGTGCCCAGCCACCCTGAAGTTGTTGGTGATGCCTCTCTGACCATCGTGAGGCTCAGAGCCAGTGATGCAGGGCTCTTTCGCTGTGAGGTCATGCATGGTATTGAAGACACRCAGGATTCKGTCTCTCTGGATGTCACAGGTTAGTGTTCTGACCCTTAAGACACATGCTTGATTAGAATAGAAAGCTAAATCATCTTCACCTTTTCAAAGATGTTGCCAAGCCCTCTTTTAATATTTAACCCCTCCCCTTCAACTACCCGTCTCTTTTCTGATTTGCCACGCCCACTTTTCCAAAAGCCAATCATTTCCCAATAGATACAAGTAAGCGCCGCTCTACATTCGGTGAGGCTGTGAATGTTACTTCATGTTGATTTGTTCAT
This sequence comes from Botia almorhae, assembly GCA_036877575.1. Lineage (NCBI taxonomy): Eukaryota > Metazoa > Chordata > Actinopteri > Cypriniformes > Botiidae > Botia > Botia almorhae. The sequence continues at coordinate 4,834 of JAZGTJ010018875.1, read as the reverse complement.
CTTATACTTGTTCGCATTGGCAAACGCCTTCAGCAATGCATGTCAGATGTGCTGCACTGTTACTCCTGTCTGCACATATGATGACGTCATTAGTGATGGAAGCCAAAATGGAACAGTGTCCCTGAGAGGAGAAAAGCGGGAATAGATTATTTTTCTTTAGTGTCTGGAAAATCACTTTCCGACTTTGGAATCACCTCAAATTTCCAACAAGGCCCTATTGTATTTGAAATATTGTAAGGGAAGAATTGATTGTTTGTATTTTCGTTAATGGAAAAAAATGATTAAAGGATTTTTTTTGTTGTTTTATGAACACACTTCTGAAACAGCATTGAAAAATACAGAATTAAAAGCAAAAAAAGGGTTTTAAATATTTTAAGGCCCTTATTTCCATATTTCAAAATAATTTAAGCATCTTGGGCATAATGTTCATAAGCTTGGGAAATAATGTCAACTTGTCCCTCCGTTACTGTGCTTACAGTAAATGTAAATTAAAGTAAAAGTAAATGGGACAATGCAATAAAACTTAAAATATGCTGTTTTGAATGTAATGCCACATAACTCAAACATTATACGCGTTAATATACACAACATTCCATTGTAAGTGTCATACTTCTTGCTAGTGAAAGTAAGCCAAGCAACAGATCTGTCTCACGTGATAAACAATGCCGGTTGTGCCTGTTTACCACACTAATGTAAAGTTGTGTGTAGTTAACATGAGTACAGCTGGACCAGGTAAGACTGTAGAACTGGAGTTTTTATAGGTCCACAGTGAGCCGTGTGCGTTCCTGCCAAATACACTCAATGCCCTTTGTTATGGCCCAGGCAGCACTGATTGCCACTCGAGGGAAGCGGTTTTCCCAAAAAACACACTGCCATCCCAGCAGGAGAAGAGTATTCAGAAACCGGGCTGCATAGCCAGGAGTTTTGCTAATGTACCACTAAAAAGACTGGAAATGCCCATATAAGGACAAATAACAGAGTCAGATTTACTGGGTAGTTCTAAAGCAGGCAGTTCAACTGATTTGTGTAAGTGTGTCTAAAAATACCACAAAAATCTGATTTTTATTAACCAGGTATGATTCATATAAAATATTTTGGAAATAGATATTAGTCTGAACCGTTTTTAGTATGATGTGTGGAATGAATGAATGAATATATAAGCAAAGTGAATGAGTGAATGAGAACAGTCTATGAATGTGTAAAATACAGTAATGCAGCTTCCAGTTTTCCTCTTTTCACAATAACAGTTGCTCTTAGGTTCCATGCAAACTGCTAAATGTACATCTCAAACGCACTGTACCATTGACCATAAATATGTATAAATGTTAAAGTAACACAGAGATTTAGGTTGTTAACATTCCTCATGTTTTTTTAGTAACCAAGACGTTAAAATTCCATTGTAGATTTTAGATGCAGTAGTAATATTATTGTTGCATTAAAAAAGGTTCTACTGACCAGAAGTTCTACCACAATAGGATTTTTGTGATAACTTTAAAAGAGTAATTGTTAAAAATGTCAGCCAACAGTCTGAGAACGCACCCTGTTAGCTGGGCTGTCATTGCTTTTGGTTGTATTTTAATTCCGTTTTCCGAATTTCACTCGTTTTCACAGGTGTTGTGTTTCACTACCGTGCTAACAACAATCGCTACAGTTTAGATTTTGAACGTGCCAGGCAGACCTGCATTGATGTGGGTGCAACCATTGCCACTTCTGAGCAGCTGCGTTCAGCTTATGAGGACGGTTTTGACCAGTGTGATGCTGGCTGGCTGGCGGACCAAACTGTCAGGTAATATTTGATTTTTGCAGCATTCATTCAGTGTGTTTAAGCTGTAGATTTCATCAGTGTGTGTGTTCCCTGGGAATCGAACCCATGAACTAACGCAATGCTCTACCAGTTGAGCTCCAGGAACATTGTTGATATGTCAACAATATCTGAAATTGTGTTTGGCAGGTACCCCATAACAAAGCCACGGGAGGGTTGCCATGGAGACAAGATCATGAAGCCAGGGGTTCGAACGTATGGAATCAGAGATCCGTCAGAAACCTATGATGTGTACTGCTATGTTGGAGCACTTCAGGGTGAGTTCCGAAGTCAGCTACTGAGGGCATGTAGTTCTTAAATATTGACTATGGCTCTGTTCCAAACCCTGATTAGCTGCCTTGTTGTCTTTATTGGCATCTTCTTTTTAATGTAGTCCCTTAACTGAAACTGAATCTTTTAATAAATAAATAAAGCTTGGAGGTTGTACTTGAAGCTATAATGAAGGTATAATTTTGCTGCCTATTGGTTGGAACACCGTGCCAGTGATGTAGGCAGCTCACTAGGTTTTGGAACACAGCCTGTTTAACACGTAGTAAGTGAACTAGAAGACAAGATTGAATGTGTTATTGTGTGTGCTCTCAGGTGAAGTGTTCCTCCCACCTGGTGATGTGAAGATGACTCTAGATGAAGCCAGAGAGGCGTGTGAGAGAGAGGATGCAGTTTTGGCCTCTCCGGGTCATTTGCATGCAGCCTGGAGGAAAGGCATGGACAGCTGCAACTTCGGCTGGCTGTCTGACGGTAGCGCCCGCTACCCCGTCTCTGTGCCCAGACAGCAGTGCGGTAAAGGGCAGCTGGGCGTGAGGACAATGTACCGCTACCTCAACCAAACAGGTTTCCCCTCACCGAGTGAGAAGCTTGGAGCGTTCTGTTTTAGAGGTTCGTTATGCCTTCATGACAATACAATTAAACACAGTGATTTTACCTGATCGTTAACAGATAGTTCTAAAGCTCTCAAATCTGATTGGATGAGCCACGTTTGTTGTAAAACACAGTACCGTATTTTATGTACCGTATTTTCTCTTCCTCTGTGACCATGCAAAGGAGTATTTAGTGAGGAAAGTGTTTAAAGGGATAGTTCACCTAAAATTTAAAATCTTTCTATTATGTACTCACCGTCATGGTGATTTTGGTAGATAGGGAGGTGTCTGTTTTGCTGTGATGTCATAGCAGCTGTGACTTACAGGCTCAGAGAAGACCTTTCCCCCTTTTTACTAGCTTGGTGCAAGCGGACGTTTCCCTTTACTGGACGTCCTCAGATTTCAGCCCCTCTTCTGCTAAACGTCTGTCCCTAAAGGCCTCGCTCAAATATGCACTTTAAAACGACAAACTGTCTGACCCTTTTCCTGGTCTGCTTGCCTGACCAGAACAACTGCGGCCTTTGAACCCAATAACTGTCCTGCTGGGGTTTGTTTAAACTCGCTGTCTGCGCGAGCTCAGTCACCACTCTGGAAGGAAAATGGAAACAGGCCACACAAAAGCAGCAGTTAATGTGCTTTTAATCCGATTTTACATCAAGTATCTCCTGTTCGCCCCTCGCCTCCGGGGAATTCGTGGCTTTGCTGTTGGCCGCGGCCTGTTTCGTGAAATGGGTCTTGAAGCACTTCTCTTAAATGAGCTTCTACCACAGAATACCGCAAAACAAACAAAATCACTCTGGGTAGGCTGGAAAAAAACCATGGAAGTCAAGGGCGCCCCCTCAATAATATACAAACAGGGGCTCATGGGGGAGGTGGCCCCCCGGTGCTGTTTCAGAAACAGTGGGAGATTATATGAGGAGAAGAAGCCTCATGGTTTAAATCAAAAGGGACTGCAGAGAATAGAGGACACGTTTGTAATGTTTACCAGCTGGATGTGTGTGTCCGCACGGTGTGCCAAAGATACTGAAACAGATACAATACTGTTTTATCACAAGGTGTGTAGGCACAGAGGAAGATGAAGACTGATGAAGAAACTGAAAGGAAACAAAATAAGCCAGGCAAGGAAGGAGAGAAAGGTGTGGACCTTCATCTAGGTTATAATTTAAGGATTATTCATCTATTCTGAACACAGAACGTGAATGAATGACCAAATGGGGTCAATAGCTAAACAAAAGAATCAATGTTTTGGTTGATTTTAAATTGATTGTTGAGTGTTGTTGGTTAAGTGTTCAAACGAACAGTGGGGTCCAAAAAACTAAACACCATTAAAAATCTAATATAAGCAAATTTATGGTGTTTATTCCTTTGTACAACAGATCCTAGCTGCCCTTGAAATACATCAGATGGTTTCTGGAACGTTCCCAAATCATGTTTAAACAAAACATAATTATGTATTCCATTAAAATGCACAAAAGAAGCACTTTTACTACTGGCTTTTGAACCTCACTGTACATGTTCCAAGTTGTGGTATTAAAGTGTCGTGCTCCTCAGCATGAATCCAATGGCTGACTGCCATATGTGATGTCATGATGTCTGCTGTAGTTGACCTCTGTTGGACCTCAGTTCAAAATCTGATAATCTCCACCAAACCTTTGGAAACCACCAGCAGGTGTGTCGTGAGCACGGCTGCGATATGTGCATAAAGATGAGTGAACATTATAGACTCATGTTAACTGGACCACGTTTAAACTTTTGACATCAGTTGGTTAAAAAGTTTCATGCATGTGGACAGCCGTTTGTTTTATCATTTGTGGGAAACCAAAGGCGACTTTAAAACGTATTATATAATAACACTGCCTTTATAATAGATTGTTTACTTACCGAACGGAGTCAAAATAAGCATTGAGAAGATATGCGACCTAGCCCAAAAAGTTCTGGAAAGGACACTAGAGTTTCGAAACAAATATAAACTTTTAAGTTCTACTCTGTCATAGCATGTCATTTTCCTAAAATAACTCATTCCAAGCCAAAATATCCAAAGAAATGCTTAGACTACCCGGCTATTGTTGGCATTTTTAAAAATTCCATGATGAAATTATCTTGACTGTACTGACAGCGATTAGACTTAACATAGTCAATGCTTAAACGCTTTTTC
>JAZGTJ010018873.1:0-11195 GCA_036877575.1 Botia almorhae | reverse complement strand
GATCATTAAAACACCTTATTGATTTTTGACCAAATCCTGATGCTCCCATTTACCCAAAGACTTTTGTTTGAGATTCGATCGGTGACAATGCATATAGTAGGATAATGCCATGCTGTACATGAATGATGTTATCTTATGTCCTTCTATTAAATGATTCGTTATAGCAATTTAAGCCAAATCAGTTAAATTTAAATGTCTTTCTATGGCGTTTTTTTTACAATTTTGGATAGTTGCAAAGCATTTTTACAGAAAATACATTTTAGAAAAAGCATCTGAGACATAAATAAGAGAATTATAGAAAACTGAGAAGTACGTGGAAAATCACGTTATTGCATACTCTAATGTAACCCTCATTAGAGTTAAAATAATTGTATATATGATTGTAATTAAACCGCTATTAGGTGTGTTAATATATGCTCATGTCTCTTAATATATGGTCATAATATAGATCTAGGATAAACGTTAAAACGAGCATATTCATACATGCTAAGTGTCCATATAAAAGACAAGGCAATTGTTTTATATTTTAGGCATGTTGATTGGGTATAATTAGCCCGAAAGCAGGCAGATGCAATTCACACAGAGCTCACGCACGCCGGTCAAGTATCTCATGACGTCAAACCCAACTGCAAGAACCCAACTGCTGGAGTGTAAGCAAACATAAGTGTGCGTTAAGAATAAATGACCGATTGATTGTGCAAATCCGTGTCGACAACATTTTATGCTGTAATGCTGTTAAAAACAGCAATGATATCTTAGCTGCTTTATTAACGGTTATATTTGGGTTGGGCTCTCAGTTGGTTTTAATTAACGGTTTATAGAATGACATATCACTGCTGCCATCTGCCGGTGCTCGTTGATAAATCTTTAAAGGGTTCTTTACAAACATATTGGTACTTGCAAAATCTTATTGGTACTTATTTTTTTCACATTTGCAGAACCCTAATTCTTTAAAAATTTTAAACTTTGGTGTGCAACTCGTGAAACTTTCTCATTAGTGTGACAATAAAGGCTTGCTGTTGTAAATCTGAGCATTAGTGGGTGGGTTAAGTGCCAGACTGTAATGTGAAGTGGTTCACTTGGAAATAGGCATGTCCCTTACTAGCTATAGCATTCCACTTAAAACTAGAATATTCAGTTATGATTGTAGAGCTACTTGCAACAGATTTGTATTTATCTACACCAGATGTTGAGGAAATTTTATGCACAGACCTCATGTGGTGGCTGCTGATGTCAATTGAGCTTTTAGCAGATTGTGTGTGGTTTAATCCACCATGTTTCAGCTGGTTGGTATGACTGTCTTTGTTGGTAAATCTGAAACAGGAAAAGTCTGGTTATCAATTTTAGGGTGTTGTGTGTTGTGTAAGACTCATTCTATAAAGTACATCACACTGTCCAGCTTTTGTAATGGGATATCATCATCCTCAGGAATATCACCCACCTTATTGTTGGGTGATATTTTTGCGAAACATCATCAAAATTGTCTGTAATACTGTTAAAGTCATAATCTGGAATTTCAACCACATCCTAAGGTGCAGGTCCGTTTAAAGTGGGTAAAGTCAGGTTGTCATAGCAACTGTCAGATAATTGAAGATCTACTATAGGTTCTATACTGGCCAAGAGCTCCTGTTTCCTTGTTCATCTGTTTCCTCACCTCATGAATGGTTTTCCTCAGGCAGATAAATTATCTCAGAGCACTCTGCCTTGAGGGTACATCTCCAAATGCCGTTCCAATTCCCCTCCCAAAACCTTGACATTCTCTGGCTTCGGCAGCAAACCCTGAGACAGATAACAATTAGCCCAACCAACTAGCTTTGTGCCAGGTTGGCACTTAGGACTGGGACTGGCCAGTATTCCATACCCTCAAGTTTCTGCACTTCATCTGTAAGTTGAAACATTAACATGCACGTAGACTTGACCTTCCGTGGCTTTTGAATTTCCTGCGGAACAGCTGAGACCAGGAGTAGACTAGAGCAGCTAGAGCAGGAGTAGACATGTAGTTATATTATTTGTAAGGAGACTAGTCAAAGAGGAAATATGGTGCCGCTGCAAAGATTCCCCGGTGTGCAGAAGGAATGGTATCCGCCTCACCTCTACCGCTGGAGGACAGAGAGGCAAGGAAAAAATGGTGGCCCAGATCGAATGGATGAAGTACTAAAACCCTATTGTAATTGTAAGGATTTTATAATAAGTATTGAGGTTAAAGCACAAAGCACTTGAAAATAACATCTAGAGGCACTGATGACGCAAAGTTATTAAACGTTTTTTGATACACTCAATTGTTCTTGTATAGCGCTTCAATGATTTTCATGGCGAGCATGCTGTTGGTAACTCAGAAGCGAAGACTACAGCAGAGTTCTTTATTGAGAATGCGCTGTGTGGCGCTGCAGTCATCAAAAGTCTAACTTAGGCAGTGATACATTGTAGTTTAAATACATTTAGGGGGCAGTTCCCAGAAATGGAGACAAGGTACCTGGGTGATGATCCCAAACAAAGCATGTAAATGAAGCATTCAGGGGTGACGTGAGGCCAAGTATGGTGACCCATACTCGGAAATTGTGCTCTGCATTTAACCCATCCAAGTGCGCGCACACACAGTAGTGAACACACACACCCGGAGCAGTGGGCAGCCATTGCTGCGGCGCCGGGGAGCAGTTGGGGGTTCGGTGCCTTGCTCAAGGGTCTCACCTCAGTCATGGTATTGAGGGTGGAGAGAGTGCTGTACCAGAATGGTACAAAATACAATATATTATTTTATACTGTAGCCATACAGCCCACCAACCCACCCACCAGGTAGACTTATTCAGTGCTGAGGAAATACAAAACATTGCAGTGTAGAAAGTGTAATACTTAATCACAAGAAAAATAAAAACTATACATAAATACAAAATAATCCAAAAATAATGAAAGTACATCAAAAAGAAGTAACAAAAGATTTAACAGTATCAAAAGTAGCACTCCAGGTCTTCAAAGTTTTTGTCTTTGCTCCATGAATGCGAGCTGTTGATAATTCCAAAGAGACAATATCGAGCAAAGATAAGCCCCATACACGTCTAGTCATTAAATGAGGAGAAATCCAGCGACTGACTAACATTTTCTTTGCAGCAGTGAGAGCAGCTAAGAGTAAGTTTCTCTGTTGCGGTGACAGAGTCAATCCAGATCTGGAGTCAAAACCACATCTTTCTCTAATAAGAATGATATGTCATGAGCAAGCTGAGACCAGAAACGAGAAAGTGCAGAGCATTCTCAAAAAAATGTAAATATGTGCCGAGGGTCCTCTGCGGACATAGATTGCACTTTGGGGAAGGTGACACATGCATATAGAAGTGTTAAAAAGGGGATAGATAGAGTCTATGTAGTAATTTCCAGTGGATCATCTGATGATTTGGGTTTTTTGACGATGATGTAATTGTCTCCCAAATTTTATCAGAGAATAAAGTTTGTATGTCACTACTGATATCCTTAGACAAGACAGTTGTTATTGATAATGGTTTGTATTTTTGTTTTTGAGGAGAAAAGAGTAAATGCCTGAAGCAGAAATAACAGAGTTATCAGTGTGAAGAATTACTTTCCGCAAGGGATGTACAGGCAATTGTGCATCCCAGGGGACTCCATATGCACGAAGAGCTGACCTAATGCGAAGATACATAAAAAAGGAGGTTCCTGGTAAATTGAAAAGAGCCTTAATATCTTGAAATGATTTCAGGCCTTTATCATCATAGATGTCAAGGAATTTACCCTACATTTAATCCATTGTGGACAGTAAAATGGGGATTTGCCTGATAGAAAATTATTATGGAACAAAGGTGAATGACGATGCCACCTCAAATTTGGCTCTATCTTTCTGGTCACTGTAGAAATAAAATGTGTTATAATAAAACAAAACAAAGTTTACATTGTCTAAGTGAGACACCAGCAAAAACCACATGCTTTATATTGTGAGGAGAAACAAGGGATTCTTCAATAGCCCACCATGAGGTTGACACATTTGGTTTAAACCAGGTTGACAGAGCATGGAGAGTAAAGGAGTCAGCATATAATTTAAAATTTGGAAAGGACAAGCCCCCATCTGATCTGCTAAGCTGTAAAGTAGATCATTTAATTTGTGGGCGTTTACCATTCCAAATATAATGAAATATTACTGAGTTTAGTTTTTTCCAATAGCCAGCAGGTGGGGGTAAAGGAATCATAGCGGAACAGAAATTAACGCGAGGAAGTATGTTTATTTTAGATTTACAGATATTCTTGCATGGAAAGAAGTAGGAAGATGCGTCCAATTTGCAAGATCTGAGGTGACTCTAGCCAGATTGCTATTCAAAGTTTTTGAGGCAATATCCTGTAGGGATGGATAGATATCTACACCTAAGTATTTGAAGGAATGCACCACCGGGATAAAACCAGAGAGTGTCATAGACGCAACACAAAAATTAAGTGGGAGCAGATATGACTTTGTCCAATTAATTCTGTGCCCTGATAAGGTACCAAAATGATTAAATAAATTTAAAACGTGGGGAACTAAAAAAACTGGATTGTCTAAGAAAAGCAATATGTCATCTGCAAAAAAGATGTGATGTAAAGTGTTCCTAACCGATATAGGAAGTATACATTCGGACTGACGTACAGCTTGAGCAAGAGGTTCTAAAGACAAAGCAAAAAGTAAAGGTGAAAGAGGACAACCCTGGCGGGTGCCTCTTCCATTTAAAAGTGATTGTGAATTTATCTGGCCAGTAAGAATGGTAGCTGAGGGATTAGCATAGAGGATTTTTATCATATTTATAAAATTAGAGCTAAAACCTAGGTGATCTAGCACTGCCCACAAATAGTTCCACTCTAAATGGTCGAATGCTTTCATTGCATCTAAAGAGAGTATAGCAGAGGGAGAAGTCAATTGTTCAGATGAAGAAATTATGTGAAGTAGTCTTCCCAGATTATCTGAAGCAGAGCGAGATTTAATAAACCCTGTTTAATCATGATTGACAAGCTTAGTCATAAAGCCTTCTAGGCGGCAGGCTAAAACTTTTGCATAAATTTTAACATCTGTAGCAATTAGAGAGAGTGGGTGGTAACTGGAACATAAAGTAGAGTCTTTATCTATTTTTAATAGAAGAGATATAATGGCCATGTTCATATTTTGTGGAAAAGACCCTTGATCAATTGAATATTGCATCATATCTAGCATAAGCGGCCCCAAATCAGACCAGAAGGTCAAGCAGAATTCAACTGGTATGCCATCTAGGCCTGGAGATTTCCCCTTGCTCATAACTTTGACTGCTGACTCTAATTCAATAAGACATAAGGGTCTAGCTAAAAACTCAGTCTGATTCTGAAAAATGTGGAAGATTAAGAGTAGATAGAAAAGAAGTATAAGATGTGGGTTCACATTTAGAGTTGGAGCTATATAGTTCATAATAGAAGGAACGAACGAGTATAAACGAGTGTCATTTATACTCTTCTGGTCAGTCAGAACCTCACCGGTTTGAGATTTCACTGCTGAAATATTAGCAAATTTCTCATTATTACGTAGTCTTAGAGCCAGTAAATGGCTAGGTCTGCTACCTTGAAAATAATAATTTTGTCTAGATCTTTGAATGAGAAATTCAGCTCTGTATCTATATAATGAATTAAGTTCTTTCCTAACAGTTTCAATTTTAGCTGCCGTATGATCAGTAAAAGTATGTTGATTTGCCTGTTCTAATGTTCGGAGATTGGATTCCATACCAGAAATTTTCTTACGGGGAATTTTCTGGCGAAAGGAAGCATATGAAATTGAAAAATTCCTTATGAAGCCCTTTGTCGCCTCCCACAATATCCGTGGATCATCTACCGAGCCTTTATTGATGTCAATAAATTCATGTAGTTTACTTCTGAATTCATCACAAAAACACTCATCTTTTAATAAATTAGTATTAAAGCGCCATCTGGGGGCTCGTAAAGGTCCCTGGGTAATTGAAAGCTTTAAAAAATTACTGCTATGGTCTGAAAGAGAAAGGGGAATGATGTCGACTTCAGGTAACATTGAGGCCAAGGAAAATGAAACAAAGATGTAGTCAATCCGTGAATATGATTTGTGTCTAGCTGAGAAGAATGTGTATGATTTTTGGGAAGGGTTGAATAAACGCCATGCATTTACTAGTGAAAAAGAGGCTATGCATTGGTTAAGTTGCTCAGTAGAAACAGTCTGGGAGTAAGAAGAATTGTCACCAGGTCTATCAAGACCATTAGACATTACAGCATTCATATCTGTTCCCATTACTATCTCAAAGTCTGTTAGATCAGTGAGATAGGAAGATAATTCAGAAAAAAAGTTGGATCTGGACTACATGGTGCGTAAACTGAGAGAAATGCTATCTTCTTATTCCCAACCATAGTCTTTATACAAGTTATTCTGCCAGCATGATCACCATTTGTGTCTAAAATGGAAATATTTAATTTTCTTCTAACAATTATTAATACACCTTTAGTTTTATTGTCAGTTGTCGCGAAAGAGACCACCTCATAGTATTTATTATTGCATCTACGAACAAAATGAGCTTCCTGGATTAAAGCAATGTCAACCTTTTTTCGTCTTAATAATTCTAAAAAACTTGTACGTTTATGGGGGACATTTAAACCATTGATATTACAACTTAGTATATTAATTTCAGTCATAACTATCAAACAAATAAGTGGACTGAAAAAATGAGACAAAGTAATACCACTGCAAATTAAATATCTTAAGTCTACCATTAACCTATCCCTCCCTCACAGAAAAACTCTTTAACACAAACACAACCCACCCCATAGAACTTTTACAGACTGCTGTAGAAACAAACCCCAGGCTGCTGCCCTCCCTAGTCTTAGTCAGTGACAGTAACATGACAGCCTGCACAACACTCTAGAAAACCGCTATTAGCCCTATTTTAAGAGAACAGGTTAACTTCGAATTCACAGAGGTAATATAGTATTATCAAACCCTTATACCACGTCCATCCTAGGAGAATGAGAACCGGGAAGCGAGTTTAGGAATTGACGCGCTTCGTCTGGAGATTGGATTAGTTTAGTCTTGCCGTGTTTCAGGACGATCTTCAGCGTAGCTGGATACTGAAGAAAGGTCTGCAGACCTCCCTCTTTCAATTCCTTCCGTATTGCACTAAAGGAGCTCCTCTTCTTTGCCGTCGTGGGAGAGAAATCAGGGAAGAAGCTCAACATCGTCGTTTGCTTTTACAGGAGCGTGGCGTCTTGCTTCGTTTAGAATCAAATTCCTTTCATTGTAGCATAACAGTTTGAAGAGAAACACTCGTGGTTTGGAATGATCAGTTGAAGCTCTGGAGTAAACTTGATGCGCACGTTCGATCTCGATACCTTTGCCCGCAAGTGATGGGATCCAAGTCGGCAATGACCGTTTCAGAAAGCCAATTGGGTCAGCTTTCTCGGCCCCTTCAGGTAATCCTAACTGCCGGAGATTACTGCGTCTGCTGCGGTCTTGTAGATCGGTCACTTGTTGCTCGAGAGCATCCAGACGCCTAGTGTGTTCGTTAATCACTTTTTTCTGCTCCCACTGTTCCCCAGTTAAAAAGTCAATTTTAGAGCACCCATTTTAAATTAAAGTCATGTGAGAGGCGAATTCGATGCGCATTGCTGCTAATTCAGTTTTTGAATGTCCTTAAATCGCTTTATGGTGATCTCCATGTTGTCCTCCATGTCCGCACGGCCTGCCGCAGCTGTTGGTTTAGTTTTCTTCTTGGCGAGGATGATGGTGAAAGATAAGCGAGTTTCGACTGTGTGACATCTACAAGTCAATGGCCAACAAAAATACTACCCCAAATATATGAAAAGAAGTCAAACAACCGTAAAAGGAGGGCTACATAAGCGGAGCTTGGCTAATATGCGTCTTGGCTCATGAAAGCGTCACGTGATCCCCCCTTTAAATAGATTCTTAAATTTGTAGTCCCACAGTAAAATAGTTCTGAAACTGTATGTGTCAGGGTCCTGGATTCTTGTTACGAGTTTTCCTTGTTCCTTTCCCAGGACCCTGACATTCCCTGTGTTTTATGTCAGAGCATGGTGTCTAGATCCTGACCCAATTCTGCTCCTGGTTCTTGTTTCTTGGGGTCAGGATCTGGACTCATGCTCTGTGTCTTGTTGTTTGTGGAAGCACACAGTCTATGTTCATTTGTAAGTCGCTTTGGATAAAAGCGTCAGCTAAATGACTAAATGTAAATGTAAATGTAAATGTTTGCATCGGCCATGTGCTCTCCACCACCGCCCCCTTGTTTCCTCGTCAATCCCGTTTTTAGTTTATTCCCTTCACTTGCTTTCCTTCATTACCCATCTTAGTTTATTCCCTATTTAATGCCCTTGTGTTTGCTGTCTTGTGCTGGTCATTGAATGTTTCTTGTGGTTCTGTTGTTTAAGTTTACTTCTTTGTTTTATTCCCGCTTGAGGGAGGTTTTGTTTCAATAAAGTCTTGTTTTATTTGTAAGCTGTCTGCGTTTAGATTCTTTGTTTCGCACGTGATAGTATGTTCAAAACTTTTGTGTATTGACATTGGAACTTGGCATTACAGGCATGACCTGAGGGAGCATGCATAGTTTTGTCACAGAGCCATCTACTGGTACAGTGATATAAAAAATGGCTACTTTTGCTTCTAATTTTTGAAAACTTTGGCCTAAAATCATAAGAATGGTTTCTTTAGGTTCCTTGAGGCATGCCGAGTCAAATGAAATCCAGTGTTCAATTTGGGCTTTGGCCATTTTGGTGTAGAATGCAATATCTTACAAATGCTATTGTGTATCATTATTAAACTTGGTATGGTTCATCATCCTCATTGTGAGTAGAGTTGCCTTCTAGTGGTCAAAAGTTATAACAAAATTTACGAAACTGATAACTTATAACTGAAACTTATAACTTTTGATTAATTTGCATTATTGTCATGAGACTTATCTTTGAGATTTCTTATGTTGAGTGCTAGGTGTTACGGAGGAGGTCGCCGTTCCGCCTCCTCCGAACCGCCAGAGGGAACCGTAACCCGAATACTGAACTCAGTCTGGACTACAAATCCTATGTTCCCTCGTACCTAGGGCTGATTACTTCCTGTTTGTCGCACCTGTAGCCAGTCAGTCAAGCTATTTAAACCCCGGACATTCTGTCATTCATTGTGATGTCTTGTTGTGCCCCGTCAAACATTTCAGGGCGTTCTTTCTGATTGTCTACCTGGTTTTGTTTTGATTGTGTACCGTTTTTAATTATTTGCTGCCTGCCTTTTGATTTTTGCGTTGGATTGGATTATGATTGTCTACTGCCTATCCTGACCTCTGCCTGTTTTCTCGTTTTGATTTTTGCCTTTTGCCCTTATTGCTCTGTTTGCCCATGTTTGACCATTTACCTGTTTTTGACCACTCTGTAAATAAAGTGCTGCATATGGATCCAAACACCCCAGTGTCTTCGTTACACTAGGATACCAAATTTGTCATAGACGACTGTACTTCCTGTCCACCAAGTTCTTTTGAAAACCTACTTTTTCGAACTCCCCCTAGGTTGAACGTCTAATTTACAGAAATTTCACGTGCATCATCCAGGGACACTCCTCACAAAAAGTTATTAAAATCTTTTTGCTAAATCAAATGGTTCCCAAGTAATGCATTAAGATATTATATGGCAAGATCCTGTGTCTCAACAGCGCTTTGCCATATTGACACCAGACTGTACTCATCATTGTGAACACATCTTGACTCAACAATGTGGTGACAGCGCAACCTTCATAGGAATAATATATGATCACCATATATTATTCCATACACCATATGGTCACTTAATTTAGATGTAGGAGTCTTATCTGTGGTCACATAGAAATTGGTAATTGGCCACTTGGTGGCCTTATAATATAAAAAAAACATGACTATAACTACTCCAAAGTTAGCTCAATCACCCAGAAAATTGGTATAAAGTGTCTTTGTCTACGGTGTCATGATTGTATTTCAATACATTCGATTGTCTTGAAAAACGTGGCTGCTAACCATGCCATGGTTGACAAACTGGTCAAATAATGATTTCATAAAATTAAAACTTCTGAACATCTTTGCTTCTAGAACCACTTCTGTTAATCAAACAGTTTTAAGTATTTGAGGTTATTTTATTGAGGTTATAAATATTGAGGTTATTGCAAAAACCTTCTTTTGCAAACTAGTCCTAGGTTTTTCACTCAATCCGAATAAAACCAATGCAGTATAACTCTGGACTCTCTAGATCGATAATTGTTTTAAAAGTTGAACTTTCTCATTTGGAAAGCTGTGTAGTGCATCCTTTTGACTTTTGATTAAAGTGATGGAATTAGTTTTGCCTACAGTTTTACCTAAACTTGTACATGTATTGTTGTCATCAAGCTGGACAACTTTTAAATTACATTCATTTGCTCCGTCCAACAGAATGTTGGCCATTTTGTAGTTTATGTGAGGTTTTTTTTGATAATTCCAGACTTTGAATTTTTTTAATTCTTCTCTACAGAATTTTTGGGATTGTCACCAAATTTGGCAAATCTTGCCAAGACATTGAAGATGCTAAATTGCAAAAGGATTTTTGATATCTCAAACGGTGTTGCCAAGGTGACGCAATAAATTGGAAAATGGAAACAGAAAGTGTCTTATCTGTGCACTGAATTATTTAGTTCAAACTTGAGCAGTATGTTTGGTCCTAGGGACATAGAGGTTGCATAGAGGCCGGGGGTCCGTGCTAGGCTAAAAACAAATGCTAGCCAGCTGGCTCTCCCGTCAATCCTGCTCTCCAATGTCTGCTCCCTGGACAATAAGATGGATTACATCCGACTCCAGCAAACCACGTGGCGTGAGTTTAGAGACTGCAGCATCTTTGTTTTCACAGAGACATGGCTCAGCGACAGAGTTCCGGATGCCACCATTGAGCTAGACGGGCTGTCTTTGTTCCGTGCCGACAGAAACACAGCTCTGTGCGGTAAGGCTTGCAGCGGTGGATTGTGTGTTTACATCAACACAGAATGGTGCAAGAACTCAGTGCTAGTCTCTAGTTACTGGTGGAGTTTGTGACTGTTAGATGCAGACTTTTTTATTTACCACGGGAATTCACAACCGTTCTCATCATTGCTGTATACATTCCGCCCAGCGCGAATGTAAAAGACGCGCTCTGTGAACTGTATGGGGCTATTTGTGAGCTGCAGAACTTAAACCCAGACGGACTGTTTATTG
>JAZGTJ010018872.1:0-11196 GCA_036877575.1 Botia almorhae | reverse complement strand
GTTGTGTTTTGGAACAGGCTTACTGACCAAAAATGGCTGGTAGACCAGAATGGACCATCTACGTCTGATAGCTTTCAGACCATGTGTATAATGTTGTTTTAAAGTTGACCAAAATAATCTAATCAACCATCTTTTGCAGTTCTAGAAATTCAAAAATGTACCGCCCTTCTCTTCAGGGAAAACTGACAAAATATGGATGATTCCTTCTGACATAAAATGGTTTCTGTAGTAAGAATGCCATTTAAAATAAGTGATGAGCCACCTGATATGCCCCCACCCTCACCCTCAACTTCCTGTTTCGTCACAGGACAAAAAAAGAAACATCTCACATATGGAGGAATTTGCATTTGGGCTCAATAAATGATGTACTTATATGATGTAACTGTAAATATATATGCGTGGGTGGAGGGGTCTATCTCTCTCTCCCTCTCTCTCTCTCTCTCTCTCTCTCCCTGCATGGTGTCTTTTCAAGATTTAAACACCATGCGGTGACAGACAGAGCGACGTGTTGTATGCGCGCCTCCGGTCCTGATAACACATGCAGACACACGCCAAATATGCATACTGGCATCCTGCATGGCGATGCATGGCTTAAGTGACAGCCCAGCTAACAATTTTATGTTGTAAGAACATTTCCTTAACATTTCCATTTAGTAACAAAAATGCTGAAGCTATATTGAATGTTCTAGGAACATTTTTAAATATATCAACATTATTGCTTGGTTGTAAGGACGTTTTTCTCTTAAAAAGTAACTTTTTAAAAATGTTACATTAGCAACTTAAGAATAACTTTTTTGATATATGATATATAATGATAAAAAAGTTCTGCTAATGTTACTTGATGAACAAGAACTTCGAAAACTTTGAGAGAACTTTGAAAGAACTTTAGGAGAACGTTCCCTGTTAGCTGGGAGCTTTTGACGGCTGCTCAGAGGAAATGGTCTTACTGTGAATCGATATGGTTTCATTTTCTGGTAGCACTTGTTTTTCTTTTGCTCTCTCTCTTTCTGTGTTTCTCTCTTGACCCCTGGCTCTCAGGTCTCTGGCAGTGTGTGAGAATCACAGGACAAAGGGCTGGTTATTATTTTATTGTGATGAAGGGCAAGAGTAGCAGATGAGAGCCGAGATCTGCATCAAATCAGAACAGTGGCTGGCCACAGATCTAAAAAGGATAAAAGAAAACCTAAAATAAAATAAGGTGGCAAAAAAACAAGTTCTCACTCACTAGAGAAAAAAGTTTCGACGACCAAAGAAGCAGCAAATCGTGTCCAGCTAGTGGGGATTGTGGGGTTTGGGGTCACTGATGGGTACAGGAAGCAATAGTGGGCGTTTCCATGACGATGGGATTAGGCCAGATTTAAGAACCGGTTCTAGATTTCTATGCATATTTAATACATGGTCATTTAATACATGCATTACATGTACCAAACACAGGGTCACGTTTCAATCCATAGACCTGGGTGACCAAACTCCTGGTCCCCACAAAGAAAATAGATTCATAAAGGCACCATAGGTAATGTTTTTAATTGAGTTATATATGCATCGGTATGAGGTAAACATCTACAATGTTCACAAATTAGAGGATTTCCTTTAGTACAGACTGATAATGCATCCAATGCGACGTTGCATTATACCTTTATTAGATGGACGGCATGTTTCTAGTTCACGAATGCACCACTTTATTTTTACCGTCTTACTGTGGCTGACCTCTGGTGTTAAGCTTATCACTGATTGGTCCATTCTGAGGTCATGTGCAGCCTCAATGCTTCTGTTCTCCCTGTTTCTGGAGGGCTGTATATGACAGTGTCAATATACAAGTAATTGCACATTTACCAAGCAGACGCATTGGTTTCCTCCGTTGTGTGCGCATGCGCATATACGCGCATGCATCAATTTACATTTTCAATATAAAGCACTTTGTTTGCATGGCCATTATTTTACAGATAGTTAAATAATTATTTTACATCTTTTGAAAACATTGCAGTAATTCCATGTATTTCATAATGCCATCTATTTCACAATATATATTTAATGTCTCCGTATTTGCATACTGTTTCATATACTGTTTTTCCCTTATGTGAACTGTTTTAAAATGTACAGGGAAAACATAGGGGTGACAGACTTTAATTGAATCCCTTAAACTTTCACAGGAGCGACTTTAAATACGTCCATCAGAGGCTGAATGTTAAATCAAGCCTGGTGCTCTCCTCTGTTCAACCTTCCCATATTAGATCAGCATCTGAGAGAGAGAGAGAGAGAGAGAGAGTGACCCAGCTGTTTGGGAAATATCTCATCCACAGAGATAACGCACAGTAAATGTTTTCTTAACCGCTCAGTGTGTGTGTGTGTGTGTGTGTGTGTGTTTTTAAAATGATGTTCATATCTCACTCTCTTGCTCTCTGTTGCAGGATTGCACCGTCTATGAAACTGAGAACAAGATCCTCCACGTGGTGAGTGTTTCTCTGATTTACGGCGCAGTGTCGGTGTAATAAGCGCTGGTAATGATCCTCCCATGAGGAGGATCATTACCAGCGCCCTCATTCCTTGCCCTCATTCCTTGCCAGCCGCGAGAAGGTTCCGTGCACTTTATCCACGCCGGGGTTTTCTCTGTGCTAGACACACTTCTACAACTCCTCTGAGAGCTCGTACGACTAGATGTTTGTGTACGCGTGTTTGTTTTGTGGCAGCGGCTCGTCATTTGCGTTACGCTGTTTGCAGACAATTTTATCCAAAGCGACTATCGGTGAATTCATGGTTCTATGCCTTTTTTCAGTTCATGGTTTTTCTTGGGAATCAAACCCGTGACCTTGATGTTGCCAGCACCATGCTCTACTCGTTGAGCTTCGGGAACGATGAATGAACGATGAACTTCGATGTATTTCTTTGTAAACAAACTTTTCAAAATAAGCGATTCTTTGTTACAGTATTTTAGTGTTGAAATTCTCAGGTAACCATTAGGCGAGCATGTATTGTATTAGGCTCTGTAGTATAGTCCCCTACAGTCACAAGAGACCCGCAGCTCATCTCTGTATGTGATTCTTGGCTCGTACACACCAGCGTGTGCGTTGCAGGTCCTGTTGTCGCCACAGACTGCTGGGCTGGGCACAGCTGTCATTCTCGCTGAGTCCCACGGCTATAAATACCTTCACATTGCGACTGCTAGCAGAAGATTTTATTCCCCTGCACCACCCCACCTCAACTACTGACTGCAGGAGGAGAAACAAACACACCAGTGACATCAGATGAAGCAGAGAGCCGTGAAACCAAAGCGCAAAGTGAATTCAAATGCCATAGAAACACACAAAGTGAATTTGGAGAATACACATAAAGTGAATCAAAGTAAAAAACTGAAGTCAAACTTTATGTATATAATGTGCTTTTTAAAATCATATTCAAGTTTTTAATTAGACTATGACAAACTGGCAAAAAGAAACATAGGGACAAAAACATGACATCAGTGATTTTTGAACGGCAAACTGGAGCAAAGTAAACAGAAAGAGAAGTCTATAGTATGTTATATAGTAGTAGTCTATAGTAATCTATATTATGCTAATATATAGATACTTTCTGTTGTGGGGCTTTCCAGCATGCATTGGCTTTTACTCTATTGTTCCTTTAAGTTATTTAACAGTATTTTAACAGTATTTTATTTGATTGTGGTTTACCTTAGTCATGCCACGAAAACTGTGTAAAGAGAGAGAAATATAGAAAAATATAGAAAAACAGAGCAAGCAGTATAATCGCTGGGAGTTGAATAGAGCAAGCACAATTTCAAGATTTTGAGTGACAGAAAAAGAAGTGATGAGATATAAAACAAGCTGATGGGAGTTACTCGCCTGCACTGAGTATAAAAATGTTTTTAGAATCAGTGTTTAGTTAGTTGTTGAAAGACCGAAGCCATTATAAGACCTGGCAGAACCATCAGCCGAGAACTGAACCAACATTTCCAGACCAGTACGCAGCCACTAAACAGTGCCAACTTACACAGAACATTCTTGAAACCAAATGATCATAATAATTATTCCTGACCAACACGATATCTCACGTCTCAAATTAACACATGGCTTTAGTCTGCGTCCTTCAATCTTTCACAGCTGAAATCTCCTCAGCGCTGCTATTTCTCAGCACCTGTTTATTCAAACTGTGGCCCACAAAAGCTAAACACAGACTAGTTAAATACACGCTCGGTTCTTATGGGACATTAACCCTAGCTTTAGTCATATCTATGAGACGGAAATGTGTCTAATAAATGTCTGTTGCAACAATTGCCCAATCTGTAAAGTAAAAAGTTTACTTTTAGCATTTATGTAAATAAATGCACAATTATGCATTTGGCAGACTGTTTCATTCAAAGTGTCTCACAGCGCATTCATGCGTGTGTTCCTTGGGCATCAAACCAGCTGTATAACTTTGGCACTGTAAACACCATGTTCTGCTAATAAAGCTGCAGGAGAAATATGCATGTCTGTCTTGATTCAGAATCGATTCTGTGTTCTCTTCAGATCAGAGCCAAGCGTTCCCCGATGTGTGTAGTCAAATGTGACTCCCCGTCAGATTTGGACTCTTCTGATTCCAGTTGAGACTATGTACTGTAGATGCTGTTGTTTCTCCAACTCTGGGTGGAATCGCATAATATGTTTCTTCATGTTAGTTGTGTTCCAAATTTGGCGTGACAGAGACACAGTTTGACTCCTCTCAACAAGAGTGTTTGGCTCTTCTTGTCTTTCTATGTTAAAAAGCGTAAACACAGTCACTTTGAAAATTTATGGCGTTTGTTTTTTTCTGGTTCCTGTGAGCGCGTGGCCAGAATTTAAATTGATCACAGAATCGATTCGGAATTGTTAGGAATCAGTTCAGAATCGATTAATATGTTGTGTTTTTCTCTCCCCAGTGTAAGACTTTATCTGGAGTGTGTGATCACATCATCTCGCTCTCATCTGATCCACTGGTCTCGCAGTCAGCCCACCTGGAGGTGGTTCAGCTTGCTAACATTAAACCTACAGAGGGTCTGGTAAGGTCTCTCTCACACACACACACACACTTTGGATTCACAATGATACTGTACTGCTGAGCTGATAGATTGAGCTGCGTTTGTTTGTACACCTGAGTGGCTTTACTGTAGATGTCGGTCTGTGTATATTCGGAGAGGAAAGCTGGCTGAGAATTAATGTGATTCTGCAGAAACAGAGATTAGACTCAAGCCGATAATACTGTTGCTGTATCTGAGGATTATAGCAAAAGATGTGTGTGTTTGTTTACCCGAGCATGTGTCTTTATCCAGTGTTTATTTGTGTGTGTACGTGTGTGCGTTGTGTGTCTATGGATGTACGCATGTGTTGATTAAATCAAAATTTCTTGTATTCAAATTTCAGATTAAGCTAGACAAGAATGAATAGAGTTGTTTTTGTTTATTATTTGTGCTTGTGACAGACGGATAAGAATTGGTCATACGAAAGTGACAATTTATTGTTTACCTTTATCTTGTTCCTGACCTGTATGACTTTCTCTTATTTGTGAAAGATAATAGATGTTAGTTAATCTAAGACTATTATTAATCCGACTATTTTGTTTTGCCTGTGTCTGTTGTTTTTTAAAGGGAATGTACATCAAATCCACTTATGATGGACTTCATGTTATCACGGGAACCACAGAGGGGGTAAGAACCAGCCTGTGTGTCTGTGTGTGTGAGATCGAATGCATGTGTCTTTATAATGTCCAATATGCCATGCATAGAATAATGATCGTAAACTTTTACTGCTTGCTCTCAGATCAGAGAGAGAGAGAGAGAGCGATGTGTCACGTGTCAAGATCTGATAATTATGACTAAAAGTGCTTTGTTGCTGTTGTATCATATAGTATAATAAAAATAAGAGCATTATATTGTTTATGAATTCTCATATGTAAAAAAATGCAATATATTTTGCATGCAAAACAATACCATAACTATACCAGCTACCATGTATTTTTAGCACCTGCAGTTTGCACCTCTTATCATTCTTTTCCTTTATATCTCTCCCTCTTTCTTCCTTCCATCTCTGTCTGTTTGATTTCCAGTCTCCGGCCGACCGCTGTAAAAAGATCCACGCGGGTGATGAGGTCATCCAGGTGAACCACCAGACCGTAGTAAGTGTCACTCTCTCACTCATTCCACTTTGCTCATCTTAACTCCGTCCATCCACTCATCCATTCATCCACCCTTCCAGTTCTGACCACATGTTAGTCTCACTTGACATACAGTGGCAGGTGCCTCTTTCCTGTGTGTGTGCATGGAATTGTGGGTCTGAAACTAAGATGTATTAAGTTGTATTTGTATTCGGGGGTAGATGCAGTGATGCGGTACCTGAATCGTCTTTGGCACAGATGACGACCTTTATAATTGGATTGGGTACCGGTAAGACGTGACTGATCCAAATCCAATACTTTGTGTCACTCACGGTCGGTGCTGTCAAGCTCCAAAAAGGCCAAAATCACCATAAAAGTAGATATATAGCTATACTTTATCTATAAAGTAGCTCATAAGATATTCTGAAGTCATACGATAGCTTTGTGCGGGGAGCACACTGAAATTTAAGACCATTTTAATTCAAAAATACTTTTGGACTTTTTACTGGATATTTTACTGCTAAATTTGCTGTTCGTTTTTGTAATGGCACGCCCCACAGGCGTATTTGGATGTTGTTTCTCCGTTAGGTTTGTTTCTAGTAATTATTTGAATTAGCAAAAGGAAAATCTGATTGGTTTGTCCTTTGTTATCTTTGGTATCTTTGTTAAAGCACAAAAAGGTTTAAAACGATGTATTGGGAGGATTACTTGCTGTGTTTTTAACGCTTCTTTAGGACAGAGGAAAACATACTCCAGTTTGACCAAACTTGGGCTCTTCAGAGGCGATAGTGTTACACTTATAAAGTGTTTGTGAGTGACAGTGGAGTGCAGTAAATGAAGAGCAATGGAGAGTTTTTAAGGGTGGTCGTTTGTCCCACTGCATACGTGAATTTTGCGTGTGAGTGTGGAGTGCATTAACAATTAACAATAACTAGTTGGGTTTGTCTTCAAATTATTAATAAAAAAGCTGTTTCTCTGTGTGTGTGTGTGTGTGTGTGTGTGACTACAAGCAATTGCGTACAGAGTTCAGAATTCTCTTTGAAGGGTGTCCTTGTTGGTTTGATGTTTGTGAACTCTTGAATAATTAAATTGAGTGCTACTCTATGAAGTTGTGAAGCAGAGGTAAATGTTTCCGTTTCATTATCTCTGATAACAGTTATCATTTCCGAGGCCAAAGATTTAAAGGGACAGTCACCCACAAATGTATGTCATTCCCAAGCTGATGGTCTTTTCCTTAATTCTTTCCTTCCTTATTTTATCTCTAAGCTTCAGAATTAAACTGTTCATCGTCCATCATTTAGTTTCTTTGGTGAAGGATGCCGTTTTCACGACAAAAGATCAACAATATTAAGACCGTAATTAATCCTGGAGTAATTAGATTGTTGTCACCTTCATAATTGGTTAAATTCACCTCGTAGCGGAAAACACGCAGCTTACTGAACAACAATTATCTTAACAATGATTGCTTCACGCTAAACAAACAGTCTGAGCGGGCATTATAGAATGGTGCATTGTGGGAGCTGCTCTATGCACTGAGTGATAATGAGTCCCCATACCCTACAGGATCAGTTTTGAGGCCCGGTTTATCCTGACCCAGCCCGTATTGGTGTGTGTGTATTTGTATGTTTTTGTATGTGTTTGTATGTGTGGCTATATAATAAGACTGTAGGTCTGTCTGTCTGTGAAGGGCATGCTTAGTGTAAACTGTGTGTGTGTGTGTGTGTGTGTTTGAGTGTGTGTAGCTTAGTTTCACCTTAGATACAAAGATACATCATAATAATTTTAAATAATTAATGATAAAGATCATGGACTAACGTAGTTATGATTATAGGGTTTATTATAAAATGGATAGTTTAGACTTCGGTAGATGTTCAGTAATTGGTAATTATACCTGATATACAAGCAATTATCCTGCCTATGTTGGATGGTGACTGAAAACAGTCTGAATTACTCAGATGAATGACTGTTTATTGTGAGTATATGTACATTAAATATTTATTGAACGTTGGTATATTTGTCGAGATTTATTGATGCTGTGACTGTATTATAAATTCAGTAAACTGCTTGAGGCTGTGATGATGTACAGTGCCTGAATCGTGGTAAACGTTTCCCTAACGTTTCCATTAAGTAATAAAAATGTTAAATTGTTATTATGAATATGCCAGGAAAGTTATTCTGTAACGTTTCAAAACATTCCACTAACAACGTAAGGATATATTTTTGAAATATATGTTAAATAAAATAAAAAAGGTTCTACTAAATAACATTTTTTGACATCTTTGAGAGAACTTGTTAGCCCTGTTAGCTGGGTTATTGCTTTAGCGCGTCATTAATAATTAAGTTATAAATTCATTACAAATTATAATGTAATGTAAACCACTTTAAAAAGTATGTGTCATTAATTTAAAGTTAATAATAATTAACTTAATAATTAAATCTTGATAACACAGTATATCAAAAATTACAACATTATAGTCCGTTTTGTTTGGTATTTATTCTGCAGACTGGCCATTCTGTTTGTTGTACTCATGCGTTGCCGTGACAACACTTAAGCCTTCAGTTCATCATATATTACATGCATTCACACATATTGACATTTACAAGGAATGACAAGTGACCTTAATGTGAAATCAGTTGCGAAGATTAGCAAACATCAGCCCTCATTAGGGAGCACTCAATCTACACACTAAACATAGCAGTAAACTTAGCAGTAAACAGCAGTGACAGCGCTTGTGTTCGTGTGATTCTTGAGTTACATTCTCTTGATGTTCACCATAGACGAACATAAAGACACAAATGTTCGTTTATTTTCTAGAGGTTGTTTGTCTGATACAACATGGCGCGTCTGTGTGTTGTTTTTGTCAAGTCTGTGTTTGTTGACCCTGTGTTTGTTGCTGTAGGTGGGCTGGCAGTTGAAAAACTTGGTAATCTCTCTGCGTGGAGACCCTGCCGGTGTGACACTGACCCTGAAAAAGCGTCCCCAGAGCACGCTCACCTCCGCCCCAGCCCTCTTAAAGAACATGAGATGGAAGCCCCTGGCCCTGCAGGTAGGGTTCCAACCAGCCTGTCCCCAAAATCTGTCATCGTTCCGGGCTGTCCTATCCTACCGCAACCCGCCACCTCCTTCTCACTGGCCTCACCTTAGATAAGGCACAAACTTGCATTTGGACTCCATTTCCCATAATGCACCTGCCTGCTCATATGTACACCTTTGGTCTAATCGCAAAATAGGATTTTACAGCAAAAATACCGCTTTTAAAGTCCAAAACTCAATTTCACAGGGATGTCAGTGTATGACATCATGAGAACATGTCTGGAAAGTGTTAGAAACTAAAGTTCGTAGATGACACATGAGGAAATTTAAAGTGCCTATTTTACATTATAAAAGCTATTTAGGAAAAGTTTGCAGAGTGTGTTAAAAAACAATATTTGTAAGTTCTTAGTGGAACCCATTTAAAAAATGTTACAAATGTCTGAATAACATTCTTATAACAAAGCAATAATGTTAATACAACATCATAAAAACTGGACGTTTTGAACATTTATACAACATTCCAAATAACGTTTTTAGCATTTTTGTAAACATTAGAGAAATGTTATTGCAACCTAAAATTGTTAGCTGGGCTTTTTTTTTATCAATGCTCAAACAACTGTAGAACTAATGGTAGCTGATGGTAATGGTTTCAAGCATCAGGCAGTGTAAAATTGTTATGGTTATAGATATCCCAAAACCAAAGACTTGATCTGTACACATGTAGCACATATGTAGCAAAGCAATAGAAAACTGTGGCTCTTTTCTCTGTGCTTTTCAAGTCATTTGCAGTGACATCACAAACTGTGAACTGCTGTAAAAGTATTATGAGGACTTTTCTAGAAAGCCTGTGTGGAAGTGAATGCATTTGTGCATCTGTGCCAGCGGGAGCAGATTAGCTTTTAATCAGCTTTTGGTGCCGGATTCGAGTTTGGTTCTAGACTTCTGACTCCAGACTAAACTGTCTTCTAAACTGTTTTCCCAGCCTCCCCCAAAACAAATGTGTGTGTGTGTGTCTTGGCGGCTGTCGTCTTGTACGCTCACTTCGGTTCGAATTAGGTGTGCGATTATGAGTTTTTGGAGTCTTTAGCTGTTTTTATTGTCTGTGGAATTGATTACTTGGTTTATTTTTGGTTTATCAAAATAGGGTAAGGATTTTTTAAAAACACAAAATATTAGTCAAATGGAAATAGAAGTCTTTGTTTTTTGATTGCTTTGCTGTAATCTTTTCTCTCTGAAGATGGAGCGTTGAAAGTAATTTAGCTTTTAAAAATGTTTCCTGAGACTTCTACATTAATTTTCACTTCAAAGCCAAGAATCTGTGTTACATAAACGCCCCTTAAGAAATGAATGGATCAGGTTCGAGTAAACCCAAAACCAGTGTAATTATTCATGGCTCCCTTAAGGCTGATTATTCAGCTAGTCGTTCAGGCAACCCACAGAGTTGTCTATTTAGAAAATATGTTTTTTTTACACACCTAAGCTATCTGATTGGTTCTTAGAAAGCTAAGTATTAAAATCAGTCCTATTAAAAAAAAATGCAGAGTCATTTGATCTGTAAAATTATTACGTATACTAGAATGGAATATACCCATAGAAAAAATGTGCTTCACCATACCATAGAAGAACCATTTTTGGCTGTATGGTTCCATAAAGAACCTTTAACATCCACAGAACCTTTCTGTTCCACAAAAGGTTCTTTGTATTAGAAAAAGCTTTTTAGGCTTTGAAAGGGTAAGAAAGAAATTTAAGAACCTGAATGGTTCTTTGGGGAACCATTGTGTAGTAGCGCTAGTCACAGTTTGAGAATTGAGATGCGTCTGCCTCTTTGTGCATGTCATGTCTGTACATCCAACTCCATGTCACAAACCCCGTTCTCATCCTTTCACCTCACTGGAGACAGTAATCACATCTGTGTGCGTTCTAAAGGTCATTCTGTTCTCCTCAGAGATGTCACAAATGTTCCCATAGACTCTCAGTCATTACACCATAATATCCTGACCCAGGCTGATCCCGGTTCAGTGTGTACTGCAGGCAGCACTGCAGAGACACTGCATCGTCAC